>OY992878.1:64072100-64349600 GCA_963921405.1 Cepaea hortensis | reverse complement strand
TTTTTTTAGCCCATGCCCCCCTTCACCATATTTTCAGAACGTCACCCCCCCCCCTTTCGTATTTCCTACATAAAAATTTGGCCCGTGCACCCCTTCACCATATTTTCAGAACGTCATCCCCCACCCCTTTCGTATTTCCTACCTAAAAATCCCCCCTCCCCCCTGCTCCTGCCCCTATATGTAAAAATGGAAGCACATACCAAAACAAGTCTAGACGTCCACGTAAAACGTGATTTGTGGGTCTACTTACTTTATAAAATGAATTTTAGAAGGGGTGAGACGTACAGAACCGTAAAGTATGAAGGGATAAACAATATCAAGTAATCGGTTCTTGTATTAACGCGATCTTGAAATAATCTTCATTTCCCCCACCCCCTTGGAAACCCTAAAATTCCCCCCGTGGGGGGGGGGGGAATTCCCCACCGGTTGAGAACCACCGGTATAGACCAATCGAAACTTCAACCGTGATGTGGTTAATATCACAGCAGCCGTCTTTACTTCCCAAGATACAGGGTGTATTTTTAATGACTGTGCAGTGTTTGAAAATATTGCCGGTCCAAGTTTTGTATTCACCCTCTGTAAAGTTCATGCAACATAATAGGTAAATACAAAACTTGGACCGGCAATATTTCCAAACACTGCACTGTCATTAAAAAATACACCTTGTGCATTCGTTATATCAATTTTAAAATAGGTCGACCTTAGAGCCGAGATTTATTTTTGAAAATGCACCTAACCTTCACAGTCACAGACGTGTTATATTGGGATGTAACAGAGACGAAACAAACCTACAGTGAACTACCGAATCTAAGCTTTAAAAAAAAAAAATAGTTAGCTGCATATCCTTTACATGACTTAGCGGTAAACACCAGAATTTGTTTTTTATTTGTTTTGTTTTTGTTTTGGGCTGTTTGCGATTCCTGGGCAAGTTTAGTTTCGGTAGTTTGTCATTGCTTACTGAAGAACTGGCACTCATACCATTGTATGGAAACCAACGAAAGGCGGACTATTTCCAAATCGCCCGCAGCTGTGTTTTGAACGCGGTATGCGGGATTACGAATTGCATTCGTAACCACTTCGCCACAGAGCTCGCACAGGACCATATAAAGTAAGTTCACACAAAAACAAGATGATAAATTTAGCCAGATGAATACATACACAGTTTCGCACCAATGACATCAATGTCAACTATCAGAGATATAAAACCAGCAAGGCCGCGTTATCAAATGAGAACTTTGCTAACACTTCACAACTGCTGGCTTATACGTGTATGTTTGTTTGCCAGGACAGCAAATACACCCGGTCTAACGGTAGAACATCCACTCTGAGAAAGTACACCACTATGCTCTGTCCACCAGTGTTATCTAACGTCTCAATGACACGTGTTCAAATTGTACACTGCACATTATAATAGGAACTTTGTGAGCTTGCAAATAAATCTACACAAGGACATGCACGGTTGATAAGGACATTGTTTATGTTTGTGCCGTGAATTTATTTACACGGCAATTACTTATAAACTACTGTTGGTGCCTGTACAGGATAGATGAACTAAAATGGTGTGTCAGAATTGTCGTCAATGTGGAGGTCTTGGAGAGAACTAAACAAACGCCAATGAATCAAGGAGTGAAGAAAATATGCTGGCGGTGGATTGGACGTCGGAAATACCTCATACTATAACTAGAAAGTCCTTCCTCTGGAAACAACCGGGGGGGGGGGGGGGAAAGAGAGAAGAAGAGAAAGATAGGCAGACGTGAATACGTAAGGAGAAGAGAATTAGAGACAGAGGTGAATAGTGTTGGGAGAACACGGAAAGGACTGCAAGAGACAGAAAAGTTAGTTAGTTAGTTAGTTAGTTATCAGTTGGGGTATCTTCGTTGCACTCCGGACATGTCCATAGGTGCTCAGATCCTCCCCCCAGCATATGCATCAGCGTCCGGTGGCTAATAGTGCCAGTTCTGTGTTGGTTGACGAGGCGCTTTGTTTTCCCGATGTACCTCTCGCGTCTGGCTGTGCCGATTCTTACTCCCAGGTCTTTCATCCTGGAAAGCGATGTGGAATCACTGGCGTCAAAATCCTCTGTTCTCGCCATATCTTTAAGGGCGTTAATAACATCGGCACGATCCATGGGCTGGCCATCTACAGGGGGTGCAGAGCCAGCCAATTTATCAGCTCGTTCATTTCCCTCGACTCCCGCATGTCCCGGGACGAAGATGAAGGTGACTTTGCGGACAACAGACTTCCGCAGCGACTCAGTCCACTGTCTACGTACAGATCCAGCTTCGACCTTCTGAATCATGCTCATTGAATCACTTAGTACACACACGTTGGTATAATGCTGAGATTCCAGCCATATGAACGCCTGTGTAACTGCCATCACCTCCATCGTCATGCTGCTCGTGGTCATGGAGTGGGCACCACTGGATTCTTGAACGGTTCGGCCCGCTGAGCGGGCTGTAAATGCCCACGCACTTCGCTGCTGCTTTACAACAGATCCATCTGTATAGATGAGCACTTCGGGGCTATCTGAGTGATCATAGATGAGCGCGTTAACCTCTGCATTGACAGCGGCAGGGTTCTGCTCTCTGCACCGTCTGTCGAGTGTGATAATGCAGGAGAAGGTACACTTAAAAGCTGGAGGCACCGGCACCCATTCCTTGCCGGGGTTGATACTGGTAAGACTGCAGACCTGTCTGACGACATCTTCCGCCCGACCCATCCACGATTTGCCCCTCTTTAGCCTGTCACCCTTTTCGCTGAATACAGCGTCATGCAGAGGGTGCTGCTCATCTGCACTTATTTTTAAGTATGCACGAGCTCTCCAGATCTTGATTCTGTGTTCCATTGTCGGGAAGTCAAGGAGGTATCTCATTGCTACACAGCTGGTGTCTTTCGTGCAGCCCAAAATGATGCGCATGGCTTCGTTTTGTACCTTTTCAAGTCTTCCAATCTGTGTAGGGCTGACAGTGAGGATGGCCAGGGCATACTCGATGCGTGAAAGCACAAGTCCTTGGAACAGAAGTAATAGCAGTCTTTGCTCGATATTGGCACTCGCCATGACTCTCATTGCTGCCAAACCTTTTCGAGCCTTCGTTATGACATAATCGACATGATCTCTGAAGGACAGGCTACGATCAAGCCTCACGCCAAGATATGTCATTGACTGGGTTCTACTCAGAATGCTCCCATCCATTCTTACTGCCGGCAGGTCTGTTTTCACAATATGGTTGTTTAGTGAGAACCATGTAACCGTTGCCTTTGCAGGGTTGACAAGGGCATCGGCATCAGCACACCATGAGGAAATTCGATCTAGTTCGCCCTGCATATAGTTGGCAACCGCCTGTCTATCCCGACCCTGTCGATACACGAGGATGTCGTCAACGAATGATAGAGTCCTACCCCTTCCATCCAACTGTTGTTCAGTGATCGGCACCGTATACACGTTGAATAGTACTGGTGACAGTGGTGAACCCTGCGGCAATCCTGGACATATCGTTATCGGCTCAGAAGACCAACTCCCGCATCTTAGCACCACCTTCCTTTGGAGTAGAACTGCAGCTATCCATCGTACAAGGTGAGGGTGCACTTTCCGTCTGAGGAGGGTTTGCATCAAGTGCTCGAAAGATACTCTGTTATATGCGTCCTCTAAGTCTATGGCGGCCGCACATGTCTCTTCTCTGACCTGAAATCCTTCGTAAACATCTTGAGCAAAGACCGCCGCATTCAGCCATGACTCTTTGTTGCGTCTGTATCCTCCAAGTGTGGGCGGGAAGCAGCCGAGCTGTTCCAAGTCCCAAGCAAGTCTGTGTGCTACAATTTTCTCCAGTAGCTTGCCAACAGTATTCTGCATAGAAAAGGCAGAAAAGGATAGGCTGATCTATAGGCTGGATAGGCAGAGACAGAAAAGGATAGGCTTGAGTTCACTGAAGGTCTTTTTATTTATTTGGGGCGGGGGGGGGGGGGGGGGCGGCGGCTGGGGATGTTCTCTCACTTTGAACTCAAGCATAGTCCGTACGCGTTTCTAAAACTCTTGACTGATATTTACGTGTGGATTAGCTAATGTCCCTCGCCGTCAGGTGAACCCACTCCGACTTCTGAGGTACTTGTACTTTACGTCCACAAAAAGTCGACATTGTTGTCCAACTGACCGGAGAATGGGTTGAACCCGCTACCTCGGCATCAGCACACCGTATGTTTAAGGACATGCGCTTTTACACTGAGATACTGCTCAGCAGAAGAGGCAACAGACTAACTGTTCGACGCTTTACGTTGAATAAGAAATAAACAAACCGGAGACAATGACTTTTAGCTGATTAGTGAGAGTTGGAGCTTGCTTCATTATATATGCATGGGGGAAAAAAACCTGGGCCTGTTCACTACCATTTCCTATTACTGTTAATTACAATTAAAGATGGCCCAAAGATATGGTTGTAAGCAAGAGCAATCCCCTGTACGCTACTATCGTATAGGCGTGGTTTTTCAGTGTTGGTAAAGAAAGCATACATATGAAATAAAAAGGTCAAGATCGCTGCACTGGTGACATTACAACACGTGGTCCGTCCCCTACTTCTGTGGCCAACGAAAAGCTGCCAATCTGATGGTACCAAAGGCAGCCTGGTTGAAGGTTCCCCCGCATTTTCTTCCACAGGATGAGTGTCGTCCGGGCCTCCTGCTCACTCCCTGCTGAATCAGTCTATAGACTCATGCACTAACCGCCAGACCACGCCTCACTATCGGGGTAGGAGTATCACGCATTACGTGTTTCAATTACAAAGGTTCACGGTTTCATGAATAGACGAGTACCATTCCCAGCCGCATTTGGTTTTCTAAACTCAAAGCAAATTGTGCATGTGCCATTATATGGCGATGGAAGCGACCATGTACCTTTTTGGGATCGATCCATACATACACACGGTTCAAACCCACTCTCAGATGGCCCATCCAAAAGCTGAGAACTGTTTAAAAGCGCCAAGAATACTTCACCGATACACGATAATCAAGTGGCAGCTACACCAGTGGTTCTACAAACGTGTATCGAACTGTCGCCTGCTTGCCTTGCTAATAACCAGATATCTCTTATTCTATCCCACAATCCCACCTCGCCCGTGTAGTACCCGGGCCCTTATGCGAAGTAAAGAATAGTACCAGTCTAACCTACCATGCATTCCGTAAAAGGCGATTAAGGAGGGTTGATGTGGAACGGGCTACCCCATACCGAAGGAAAGGTTTGCCAAATCCTACAAACCGAGAACATGTCAAACAATAAAGAAATAAGGATAACTCAGCCAACCAAGAAGAAATGGGGCTCTTCTAGAAGAAGTATAACGCGGTGTGGAGTTGGTCGCAAGGAATTTGGATCAACGACTTACCTCCTTTTACCTAAGACAATCTTCAGAACTGAGATGTTAGAACTATCACAGATAGACATGAACAATGTTAAAAAGTCAAGGAGGTGGTTGCAGGAGATAGCTAAAGACAAAAGTAGAGGGCGTGGCGTGAGATGATCGAGGGCCAAACTCCAATGAGAAATAACGAATTGAAGATGGTCATGGAAGTGACATGTAGGGCGTGTTCATAGTCAAGATCTTCAGGCATCAATATGTGTAAGTATAGCAGTATTGTAGCCAGTCCATTGTGTTCTGCTGTAGTCTACAATGCCTTTTTTTGTTGTTGGTTGTTTTGTTGTCTGCTTTCAATCACAACTATAAGAACAGCTTTCGTTAAAGCGCCATGAATCAACCCCCAAAAAGATAGTTGTTGCGGTGTGATGTGTTATGACTTCACATAGTCTAGGCCACGAAATATGACACTTTCTTGAAAATATCCCGGTCGAGAAAATATTCCTGCCTCTGCTGGGGATAGAACCCGGGCTACTGTCTTGGTAGGCAAAAGCACTAGCCACTATGTCAACGCTGGGAGTAACAACGGAAATATGTTGGTGTTACATTACTCAATCTTTCTTGCTATTACGTACACTGCACATAGAAAACCTCGACCCAAGATTCCTGCATCACCACTAGGGTATAGTTCTGCGTACTTTGAGAACAACTAGCTACACAGATCTATACATTCGTATACGTGTATCCTGAAAAAAGCTAACTTCGCGGACATAAAACATATGAATAAATGTAACTGCTGCAAAGGTGCAGGCTTTCGAACAGCTTAAGTCAACGACCAACCACTATTCGCTGAAGCAAAACAATGACTCCCATAGAGAAAGCTACACACAAGAAAACATTCAGTGCACCTGTACAGGTAATAAAACCTCAATGCTACCCTATTTTACATTAGAAGGGGAGCTATGAAGGGGAAACAAAAACCACTTTATGACTGATGGCTGGGCTGTGACACATGGAGGAGAATACCTCAGGGCGACGGTACAGACGTCACATTTATAGGCACCTTTTCATTGCCCAGGGGTGTGATCTCTTGAATGAATGATCGAGGTGGCACAAGGAAGGCATCTGAGAGCCGCGTACACATCGTTTCACCCCCTCAAGGAATACAGCGACCTGGGCTGATCTGCTCAAATGACAGCTCCCTGTAAAATGAATCCGCATAGGTACTTCCGTGTGAATCAAGACTTGAATTAGTAGATGTGTTTTCTTACAAGATCCCGTGTTAATAACACTTGAATTAGTTTATGTGGTTCCTTACAGCGACCCGTGTAAATTCATACTTGAATGAGAGACTATCTTTTAACAAATTACTACCGTAGGGGTGTGATACCCCCCCCCCCCACACACACACACACACACGCACAAGCTCCTGTACAACTCAACACTTGAGATAGTAGATGTTTTTCCTTACTTGGATCCGTGTAAATCAAACCTCGAATAAACAGATGTTTATCTACACAACGCTCCGTGTACATGTGCATCCACGTTATTAGATTTTTTCAACAACAAAAAACGTCCCTGCAAATCAACACACGAAGTCAGAGGACGTTTATACGTTTAAGATTCAGTTTTGTTGTTTTGTTTATTGAGCGTGCTTACCAACATAGGTGGCTCCGTGGCAAAAAGTTTACAGACGCAGTTCGTAATCCCGCATACCAGCATTCAAAACACAACTGCGGGTGATTTGACAGCAGACTGCCTATCGTTGTTTTTTTACGAAATGGTATGGGCACTGATCGTAAACAAACAGCCCACCGACTCTTTCCCGCCCTCAACGGAACCCCAAACTCTATACCTCTCGCAACTTATCAAAACAGGCTCCAACATTTGCTTCTTCCCCGGTCACGCCTCACAAGTTGTGCCACTTAAGCCCACCAAGCTAAAAGTCCTTTGTGAGACGGCACCCATATTTTTGTTTAAAATGGTGTCCATTATCGATCACGCTAACTTAGGTAGCCTCACTTTCCCTCACTCTCCCTCCGGTCTTCTGAATGCCGCAGTTTCAACATCTCTTGGGATCCCACTGTTTGCTTAACATTTGCGTTCCTAAAAGAGATACAAATTCACTCTATCCCTCCCCCTCCTTTTTCCTCAATTCCGCTTCGGTTGACTGGATTCTACAGTCGGCAATTTGGATGAAATGTCACTAACAAGCAAGCTGTCGAAAGATGTTCTACTTTACTACAATAGCAAAAATTATTATTACTACTACTACTGTACTACAACTACTGCTCATACGAGTGTTACTATTGCCGCTGCTGTCCATACACCCCCCCCCCCACCTTCCTCTACTACTACTACTACTACTACTACTACTACTACTACTACTACTACTACTACTACACAGCTTTTGAGACTGATTTCTTTAATCTTTGCTGCTGTTTTCGCTTTTCGCCGTTACATTTTTCCACTCTGCTTCGCTGATGGTAATGTGGTGAGAGAGAGAGAGAGAGAGAGAGAGAGAGAGAGAGAGAGAGAGAGAGAGAGAGAGAGAGAGAGAGAGAGAGAGAGAGAGAGAGAACTTTCGTGCATTTAAATGAAACACCACCAACAATCAAATTATGGAAACTGTGTATGCCCCTTCATCAAGTGTACAATCATGCAGATACACCTACTGATGTGGTGTGATGGGTGTAAAATCCACAGAATTTCCATTATGCCACATCCAGGTGTAGATGGACAGTTCTCTATCCCTGGTTATGGCATTTTAAGTCGAAAGACGTCACTGCACACTGGGCAATTCCATATGTGCTCGATCCTCCCATACAGCAGCTATCCTAAAGTATTTCTGCTCACATAAGGCGTTGAGTATTGTATCTCCTCTTTCCCCTATAAAAACGTGCTTGACCACGGTCGGTATCGTCAACTGAGTCCGCATTACCATCAGTGGTTAAACTTGACAGGAATACTGAAGACGGATGTTCGTGGCGGAACATGATCACCTGCGCCGCTCGACACGCCATTTGTTTTGATAGATGGTCTGTTGTGAAGATATGAATTTATTGCTCAAGCTATTACGATGGCGCCAAGGAAACTCCAGTAATTGATATTGTTGTGTAGTACGTAACGTCATAATGTGATCTCGTCTGCCCCGCCTGTAATGACTCTCCTCCCTTTTATTCTATATTGCTATCCTAAGTTGCAGCTAGTGGGCACGTTCTTTAACGGTTATGGTGTTACGTTGACAATGGAATTAGCGGACGGACAATGGTTCGATACTAGGTCTCGTAGTTCACTACGGTAGGGGAAGACTGACCACTTATTTCCCGGAGCACTAAAGTCTACAAAAATGTGGTGGTCCTAGCATTTCATAAACCCAAGCAAGTTCCTGCTACGGACTTTTCCATTTTTTATCATTACTCCCTTTGCCTAAGGGTAGTAGTTACCCAATTACATTCTAGATAGTTGTTGCTTCACATCATTCGCAACAGACAGTAAATCACTACATTGTGATCAGGCCTCATTTTCACAGCTTCCTACGAAAACAATGTAATGATCCCAACATTTGATATACCCCAAGCAGGTCCCAACTACGAAATTTTACGAGTACGTAACTGTATAATGTGATCTCGTCTGACACATCACCGCTTTTATTGGCTTTCCTCCTCACGTATTCTATACCGACATCCCAGAGTACAGTTCACCGCGTTAAGACATTTTATTTTTTCTGCCACCTTGTCATTTTGGTAGACCATAGTTTGTTATGGAGTTATACCTCTCAATAGCACACAGCTTAGGCTGAATTTGTGTTATCCATGTAGCATGATCCGTCTCTCAGCCTGCACAGTTTACTCCAGAGGAAAGGTAAAATCAATACATAAGTCTGAAACACGGCAAGCTGCAGAAGCTGCCGGATCAGCAAAGCAATGCTCTAGTTGTCCGCCTGTCGCAGCTTTGAACCTAGACCAGTTGTCGACCAAGGCTTCGGGACTGGTTTAACCTGCCATGACACTTAGTCTTTAGAGTGCATTTCTTCGCACTAAAATAAGGCATATACCCTCCAAATTGCGCTCCTCTATCAGAAGCCGTTGGTATAATATAGGGGTGTCGGGTTTGCTGAGCACCGCCCATCATTCGGCGCTAACTAATAGCAGGTAGTAACCTCTACTGTTATACGGTGGCGCAGTCGCACCTAAGACATTAACGGTTCCTGCTACGAACTTTTTTTTAAAATACGTAACTTCATAATGTCAACTTCTCGTCTGTCTCATCATCACTTTACTGGCTTTTCCCCTCTCTTATTCGATACTGACATCCCAAATTGCAGTTCTCCGCGTAAGACAATTTACTTTACTGGTGCATTATTTCATTGCACGAGAGTCAGAGCGTACTCACGAAAACGTCCACAAGACACGACCTCTAATGTTTGTTATTCCCTGCTCAGTTCCTATTTGTGTGGACTGATATTTGACACTACGAGTTGTCCCATTAATTTTGATGGAGATATCTAAGCGTTCTCGCCGTTTGTCCGCATCGTGTAACACAGCTGACATCGTGAACAAGCGGACAAGAAATAACGATCACAATGAAATTCTATCAAACTAAAGATTGGACAAGTAAATCCAACAAGATTACAATTTGATCATAACTGACATAAGTTGCGGTAAGGTGTATTTAGGTTTATACATTCTATTTCTATCCTTTTATTTCTGTTATTTCCGTTTCTTTACTTTTGCCAGTTTTGAGCGGTTTAGTTAATGGAGCCGGCTCTATGGCTACGGGGTTGCGAATGCAATTCCATATAAAGGTACGAGTGTCGGTCGTTCAAAAATCAATGGCAAACTACTGAGCGTGAACTTGCCATCAAATCACAAACAGCCCAAAAAATAAACGCTGGGGTTGACTGCCACGTCCTGTAAAGGTTATGCAACTATCTTAGTTTATCGTAGACGACGTGGTCGAAAGGATAAGAGCACTAGCTCTTTAACTTACGGCGTGCTGGTGGCGGTTCAACCCCTACATCGGCATTAAGTTGGAATTCAACGTTGACTTCTCGTTCTGAGAGCAATGACAAACTACTGAACGTACAATTGTCTAGACCAGTGGTTCTCAACCGGTGGGGAATTACCCTCCCCCAGGAGGGAATTTTAGGGTTTCCAAGGGGGTGGGGGAAATGAAGACCATTTCAAGATCGCGTTAATACAAGAACCGATTACTTGATATTGTTTTTCCCTTCATACTTTACGGTTATGTACGTCTCATCCTTCTAAAATTCATTTTATAAAGTAAGTAGACCCACAAATCATGTTTTATGTGGATGTCTAGACTTGTTTTAGTATATGCTATTAAATCTACTTTCCACTTTTACGTATACTGTGTAGGGGTGGGGGGATTTTTAGATAGGACATATGAAAGGGGGGAATGATGTTCTGAAAGTACGGTGAAGGGGGGTACGGGCCAAATTTTTTATAGGAAAGGGGGGGGGGGATGACGTTCTGAAAATATGGTGTAGGGGGACACGGGCCAAAAAAGACTGAGAACCACTGGTCTAGACAATCAAGCTGGAGTTGATTGCAACCTCCTACAAGGGACATGCAACATTTAGTTTATCTTTTTTTTTTCTATTTTAGATATTTTTCTTTTCATTTTATGTTAGTGTGATTTATATTTCTATATTTTCATCCTACGAAAATAATGTAATGGACCCAAAATTTAATATACCATAAGTAGGTTCCCAGCTACGAAATTTTACAAGTATGATTATGTTGGTTCCACTCTGTAGTTATTTATTATTATTCAGTTATTTCTATATATTCGTTACATTAGTTTAGTTTCTATTGCTATATTTGTGTTATTTAAATTAATTATATTTCGTTTGTTATATCGAGCTTTTGTTACATTTGCTTCCTTATTTTAGGGCTATATTACTTTTCCAATTTACTAATTTACTTTATAGACGGTTGCGTTAACAAAAAGTAAAAGAAAGGGGAGGTAATGTTCCTATGCACAATGATATTGAGTTATCTACTCTTAGTAGACCAGTGCCATCTTGTGTTGGTGTTGCAGCGATCCAACAAGCTTGTTCGTCGAGCTGTAGATGGCCGTTTCAAACTTTTTCCTGGCGCTTGAAAGTGCGGGGCACTCGAGCAGTAGATTAGTCGGCAGTTTTATAGACGTGAAAACTATCTGATAAAGGGTGCATGTCGGGTATTGATGCAGCTTGCTCGATTCAAAACTTAACGACTTAGGCCACTGTTTTCTCCCTTGATGTTGTCGGTTAGATGTTTTTTTTTTTTTTGCATATCCTTTACAGGACATCGCTGTCAACATCAGCATCTTTCATCTGTATGTTGATTTCTTGGCAAGATTACGCTCAGTAGTTTGCCATTGCTTTCTGAGCGGCCGGCTCAGTTATCCCGCAAGTTACCAGCGGGGGTCGAACCGCTCCCAGCTCTCGCCCTGCTACGAGACTCTGCATGATAAACGGGATTACGGAGAAAGTGCTGTAACCCCTCGGCCAGAGAGACCGGCGTCGGTTAGATGAGGTAAACATAATTCCACTGAAGATACAAACATAATTCCACTGAAGATACAAACGTAATTCCATAGAAGATACAAACGCAATTCCATAGAAGATACTGCTGTTGGGGAGTGAAGTGTTAGGTCTTCACATATCCTATCAAGTGGGATGGCCTTTCCGTCCACATTCCTCGCAAAATTCTGAAAATTGCCGGAAGCCTTGTTTACACTGGACACACCATAGACTGGCATAGAGTGGTGCTGGTCGGGAAGAATAGTCCTGACTTTGTTGGGGATTTGACCCGTGCCATTGTCTTGGCAGGCAATTGCACTAACCACCATGGCTCCTTGATTTCAATAAGTTCGGTCCGTCATTTCTTTTTCCTAAGGGTGGTAACAAATTCATTACATTCTAGATCAGTGGTTCTCAACCGGTAGGGAATCCCCCCCCTCCGGGGGGGGGGGTGATTTTAGGGTTTCCGGGTGGGGGGGGGGGGGGGGGGTAAGATTATTTCAAGATCGCGTTAATACAAGAACCAATTACTTGATATTATTTTTCCCTTCATACTTTACGGTTATGTACGTCTCACCCTTCTGAAATTCATTTTATAACGTAAGTAGGCCAGCAAGTCACGTTTTATGTAGACGTCTAGACTTGTTTTAGTATGTGCTATTAAATTTAGCTTCCATTATTACGTATACTTGTAGAGGCGGGCGGGGGATTTTTAGGGAGGATATACGAAGGGGGGGGGGGTGACGTTCTGAAAATATTGTGAAGGGGGGCACGGGCCAAAAAAGGTTGAGAACCACTTTTCTAGATAGTTGTTACTTTAGATGATTCGTATCCGGCAGTAAACCCCTGCTCTGTAATCATAACCCCACTTTTTCACAGCACCATTCCCTCGCGAGACAAATCGTATCATACGTTGTCCCATACAAACACCATTTCCCGGGCAGGAATTGTGGCATGATCGCTGTGCTGGTATGTCTATGTTTGTCGGCTCAAGGCTTCACAAACACTAGATCACTGTGTTTGAAGTGGTAATCAGTTATCGTTATGACTGTTTTTATCATTATCATTCCTCCATCCCCAAATTCAAGAGACAGCTAGATGGATCGATTAAAAAACTGAGAGAGAGAGAGAGAGAGAGAGAGAGAGAGAGAGAGAGAGAGAGAGAGGGAGAGAGAGAGAGAGAGAGAGAGAGAGAGAGAGAGAGAGATGGGCAGGCACACAGACAGACAACTCAACACGAAATGATACAACAAAATACGAAACAGTTCAACACAAGCCTACGACAGGCAACATCCCCCAAATGAGATCGATCACAGTTCACAAAACTGCCACAGCTGCCATGAATATCTGTTAACCTGTGTCCCGTAAGCTGCCCGGTGAAACGGCAAAGTCAACTGACTCACAGACACCACATACGTCCTCGTGAAGTCAATAATCATGCTATATAACTAACTTGCTGGCGGATTCCCCCCGCTCCCTTTTTAGACCGATGACATCAGCGTACATCAACTGATTCGGCACGTGAATATTCGGGGGATTTGGGTGAATTAAAGAAACACCACAGCCAGTTTCAGAAACTAAACTACTGGGATAAGTGAGAGGGGCACGGCCTAAAAAAAAACAAAAAACGTTCACAACAAGGGCGTGCACAGCTATATCATTGCATACGCGTAGAATTAAAGAAAACGGCACAAGTTAGCTATAGTGGTAAGATCAGTCGAAGGGGTTTACATACTTGACATGCTGTGTCCTTTACCCCATATGGACAACAATCACCTTCGGTTTAATAGGACTGTGAGGGTAAAACTATGGGCAGCTGTTTTTGTGGCTGACTCAGGCACAGGACTATCATTCTGAGCCGGTGATGAACCCTAACTATAACTCTCCTTGAAGTTGAACCGTGTGGGGGTAACAGTGAAAGTGAATTAAGTGAATTAGAATTTCCTCCAGTTTTTAGATAAGTGGAAGTGGCAGGTCCTCGCATACTGTAGACACCAAATCGAAGTATGTGGAAAGTTCACTTCATCGCAGACTGTTCTTCTCAGGCAACTCCCAGAGAATCCTTTACATTATCCGGAACACATTATACAAGACCGGGTTATCTCTCTTTGATATAACCATTATTACTGGTGGGATTTCAATATTCCAGGAATATCTTTTTCTGGACACCAGAATTGCACACTTTAAATTACCCGCTGTGGACAGAACTGATAACTCTGCAAATCTGCCATGTCAGAGACATTCTAAATCCTGCTCCCAACTGTAAAAGGACCTTTAACATGTCAACGTGCACATGGGACCTCCTATTGTATCACAAATGGTGAAGAAAGCAAAGACAACCAAGCCAATATACCCAGAGATCACGGAGCTATATGACACCCTAGAACGCCTTTCCAATTTCTTTCAATTTTGGGAAAGCTCATCCGTAGACGAATTCGAGCGTGAAACTTCTTGATTTGTAATGAGTAAGCCCCGCCGACACACTTAACAGCCGTAGTACTGTACCTTCCATTCTAAGTACAAATAACTTTAGCATAAACCTTATGTTGGGAGGAAAAGCACTGCAGTTTCCAACCTTCAATTCTAAGTGGAAATAACTTTACCATAAACCTTTACCCAAGACAATAGCCAAATACCACCACAGTCCCAACAAACTGCTCATAGGAACTGGTGTACCGGTCAATATACGAGCGATCGATCAGGTGTACCGGTCACATACCACGAACAGAAACGAATCATCAAATCAACCATAAAGCCACCTACACCAGCACAAGACGACTACCATATTATGGAGACCTGTACAAATTCCTATTCCACGCCTCATAACACGACACAATCGATTTCGCAGCAACAAGTATACAAAAATTAACACTGGCAAACCAACCATGTATGTACACGTGGATTGGCGCCACAGACCGCAGATCATATACTCCAAAACATTTCCTAAAAACAACAATGGAAACTAAACTTTACGGACTACTAAGTGAATTAAAATAAGATTGAACTGTATACAAGAGATAACACTGTAGACTAAGACTATTTCAAGAGAACTAAAGAAGAAGGCCAAGTAGTTCCCAAGCCTCACAATAAACCCACAATAAACTCTCCAATACACCCTAGAGTTTCAGTCCCTATGGAAATAGGAAACCATGAAACACCAGCAACAGTTGTTTGCCCTGTCCCGTCACTCATTGTTAATAGTCCCAAAGCGAGGTCCCCTAAAATAGTTAATATCGCCACTGCCTGTACATTCTGCACTAGGCAAAACGTGTTTACAAGAGGTCAATTATCTGTTTGTCTACCGATAAAAAAATCCACAAACTGGATGGGATATGATCCTAAATAAATTACCTAGAAACAAGTATGACAACCAGATAACCTCTATCTTTGTTATTTTCCTCACAAAACTTAAGTATTACTAAAAAAAAAAAAAAAAAAACTGCCGGTCTGAAAATCTAAGAACGAAGGTTAAACACAGCATTCTCAGCTGATCGAAAGCTCAAATTACATATACTCTATACAATATTTATCAAACACTAAGTCCAAAAAAATGTGAGTGAGCAATCCTTTCACCTAAATCACCATTTGCATGTACCGATATACCAATATCTTAGTCGCATATCTTGTACAGGACGTTGCAGTAAATCCCAGGATTTTTGGCCGTTCGTGATCTCTTGGCAAGTTTACGTTCAGTAACTTGCCATTGTTTTCTGAACGACCGGCGCCCATATCATTTCATATGCCAAATCACCCACAGCTATTTCGAAAGCGGGTATGCGAGATTACGAACTGCGTCCGTAACCCCATCCCCACGGAGCGGGCATACGTAAGTAAATGGTAAAATAATCCACGAATAGTCAATTTTGACCGAATCTTCCACTTAAATGTACAGGTACACCAATATGTAATTTCATCATCATCAAGTGCCCTGTCAGCTGGGGTAGGCGTTCATGGCTCTCCACAGATCTCTGTCTTTGGTGTTCTGGATCAACTCTGCTGATGCTATTACTCCATGCCACCGTCTCAATCCATCCAGCATCATTTCTCTTGGTCTGTCTCTGCACCTTTTCCCCTCGATCTTTCCAGTTGTCACGATGTTCTCCAATGCCTCTCTTCTCATCACATGACCGAAGAAAGCTGAGATGACAGGTGTAATTTAGAAGGCCTATATTTAAACTATTAAACCTAATTGCATAAAAAATAAACCTGAGGTTGGGTTGATCTCAACGTCTTGCAAAGAACATTCAACAAGTTTATACTTATAGCATAGTTGTATAGTAAAATCATCTATGAATAATCAGTTGTGGTCGATTCTTCCATACTTATGGTCCGCCATGGTACATGGTAAAATAATCTGTGAATCAGTTTCCACCGAATCTAAACGTATATGTAATTTTCAATGATCATACTTATAAGTAAATGGTAAGATAATATGTGAATTAGAATCGGCCAAATCTTCCACTTAAATATACCGATATACTAATGTGCAATGAACAACGCTTTTACTTGTATCATAGCCAGAAGATAATCGATTTGACCGATTTTTCCCACTTAAATGTACACACATACTAAAACGTAACTCACATTCACTATAATTATAGCAAATATATGTGCTCAATTAGTTTAGACCGATTCTTCCACTTAACAGTGCAGATTTAGTATATCATATATTAATATGTAATTTAGAACGCTTATACTTGTAGCATAAACACATGATAAAATAATCTGTGAATAATCAGTTTTGACAGAATCGTCCACTTATGTGTAATTTACAACTTTCACGTATATGTAATTTACAACTTCCACTTATATGTAATTTACACATATAGCAAAATTACATGTTAAAACTGTGTATGAATCAGTTTCGACAGAATCGTCCACGAATATACTAATATATAATTTACAATGCGAATACGTGTAGCATAACTAAAAGTGATCTACGAGTAATCAACGTGATCGACGCTTATACTAAAATGTACCCATACATTTATGCAATTCACATTGCCTATATTTAATACCACAACTACACGGTAAAATAATCTGTGAGCAATCAGTTTCGACCGAATATCCCACTTAAAGGTGCACACACTAATACGTAATTTACACTGCTTATAACATAACTACATAGTAAAACTCCACGTTTGGCAAGCGGCTTTGTTCGTTAGCTGAAAACGCTCCTTACAATCGTCACTGTGAAAAAAACCACTGCCTCAAAAATTATCGCCGTACATCTACACATGTGTTAAACACGACTTTTCCCCCCTTTATGTATTGAGCAGCGCCTCAAAGATAAATAAGAAAAGGCAGACTAGGGTGGTGATGGTGGCGGACGCGGCCGTGGATAATCACATTTGCAAGTCACCCACCCTCCAGCGCTGTAGACATCTTTAAAAGGTTAAACAGCGGGAAGAGAGGGGGGGGGGGGTGAGATCTTTTCTTTCTTGTATTTCGCTTTAGGCGGGGCTATCTTCTACACCGAAGGCGTAGATTGCGAATCATGTGACCGTATTCAACGAGTACACACAAGCACACAGTCTAGCTGGAGGCCCAGATATCCGCTTAGGCGGCAATTCAATATAATAACATTTAACAGCACAGTAGTCACTGCCGCAGTGGTTGGTGCAGACACTTTCTGTAACAGGCCGTGCGCCCATTGGGCATATGGTGCTTTACCCGTATTTTTGTATAGACTACTCGGTTCCTGCTGGGTATTGCTGTTTGTATCACGGCTTTCGCCTTTACATCCCAAGTCTTGGTACATTCGGTTTAGTCTGCGCTGACCTGGGAGCCAACATGATTGGGCTTCTTATGTAATGCGTCGACGGTATGGGGAACTGATTTCGCTTATTCGTCACTGTATTATTAACTAGAGAAATCTTCACCATTTAGTTAGCTTGACCGGACACGCCCAACAGAGCCTTAGCCTATAGGCGGACGATCTTTCCATTTAAACCGCTGTCTTCCTTTTAGACGTCTCCTCCCCCCACCCCTTTTCCCTGTCCATTTGGTATGTTTTTATGTGCCCTCAATATTTTACGGGAGCCGCAGTAACGCAGTGGCTAGCATGCTTGTCTTATGTAACGTCGAACGACGATACTGGACATTGGGCATTCCCATGCGCCCTCAGTCCGCCGACGCAGCAGCTATCCCAGAGTGTTTCTGTTGACTGGTCCTATGAGGAGTTCATTATGGTATCATCTCTCTTTACCACGAAGGCGACAATGATGTGCTTGACCAGGAATTCCAGTTTGTGCATACGGGCTAGAGCCGGAGTCTCCTCAGTATCTGCCAAATGAGTCTGCACTTCACTGATTATATCAGTCCTGTCCACGCTTCTTCCCCTTTGCGTTAGTGCATTATTGGCCAGTTGGTCTGTGAGTTCGTTATCCCTTACTCCATCATGTCCTGGTGCTTACATCCAGATACGTGATGTCAGGCGCTACTTCTGATTGCTGTCTATCCATTCGGAGCCGAAGCTGCCTGATGCAACTTTGTGCACCACGAGTCGGATATGTTACCCATGTGAGTGTTCTGGAGGCAACGGTGATCTCAAGTTAGGCTTGATATAGTTGGTTGTCTTGAACACGCCGCTATCCTCTTTGATTGTTTTCCCCATCATCTGTGTTGTGTAAGCCAACGGCGACCCTCAGCAGCGCTTCACGGACACATTTGTCCAGACCCCTCGGGGGGGGGGGGGAGTGAGAAATAAGATAAATAAGATCGCGTAAATAAAATACAAGAACCGATTACTTGATATTGTTTTCCCCTCCATAATTTACGGTTCTGTACTTCTCGCCCTTCTGAAATTAATTTTATAACGTAAGTAGACCCGCAAATCACGTTTCATGTGGACGTCTAGACCTGGTCTAGGTATGTGTTAATAAATTTAGCTTCCATTTTTACGTATACTGTGTACGGGCGCGGGGGGAGGGGGTTATAGGGGGAATGACATTCTGAGCATATGGTGAAGGGGTGTATGGGTCAAAAATGGTTGAGAACCACTGGTCCAGACGACGATGGCTTCTGGGCGTGGATGGCGTTCGGCCAATTTCCTTATCTCAGTGTCGACTGATACAGGCTACTGATCTCTGCAGTATCTTCCTGGTGTGATGACCGCCTGAGAGTGTTTGCAAGTCCTCGGGTGTACCGTCCATTCTTCTCCGTGATGAAGATCTCCCAAGTCGCAGGTCTTCTTGATTATCTCTTTCAGCCTCGGCCATCCTGGAGTGACATCTTTTAAGGTGCACTTCCTTTTTGTCATCAATAGCGCTGTGTAGGGGGTATTTTTTAATCAGCGGATCCTCTCATGCACGCCTTCAACCTGTGCAATGTTGTGCCTGGTGGCCAGCATGGGTAAATCAAGGATGTGCCGCATGGCCGGGCACGAGGCGTTTCTTGTGTAGCTGAGTGGAGCCTCATTGCTTCATTTTGTATCTTGTCTAATATTTCTAGCTGGGACTTGCTGACAGTGAGGAGGCCCAGTCCGTAATCTATTACGCTTAGCACGAGTCCTTGGTGGCGAAGGAAAAGCAGGCGTTGCTCAATGTCAGCCGCTGCCATCGCCTTTATAATGCTGTTAAATCCCGTCTGGCTGTGATTATGGCAAGCATCTGTTAAAGGTGATCCCGTAATACTTCATTGTGTTAGCTCTGTCAATGTCTATACTGCCCTGGTGTGGGCATATTAACGATGAGAATGTTCAGAGAAAACCATGTCAAGGAAGCCTTTGCCGGGTTCGCGTGTGCCCTTGATCCATGACACCACTCACCGAGTCTGATTAGTCCGTGCTGCACTCCTGCTGTGAATGCACGCCTATTTTTGTCATGTTAGTAGACAATGATATCGTCGGCGTAAGACGCTGTTCTGCAGAGGCCGATCGTCTGTGCACTGGTGACACCTGCTGTGTACACATTGAAAAGAATACTTGACAGTGATGATCCCTGGGGTAGACCCATTAAGATACACTGATGGTTCCAGGCCCATGCAACGCACCGCAAAGACACTGTATAGGTATGGGTAACCCGAGTGTTGGCCACTACATTAACCTTACGCATTCAATAGACTTAATGTCAGACTGGCAAATTTCAGCTTCTCCGATGGCAAGTGACCCATGGGGCGAGATCCTGATAATGCGCCCCCCCCCCAAAAAAAAAAAGAAAGTAGACAAGACGTTTAAAATCTCAATGTCCGTTTAGAAGCTTTGTCGCCTTAGAACCAATATTTTTAGACTCTGCCACTGAATAGACTATCTACATTTCATAGAAGGATATTATTATATTTAGGAAGACTGGACTTCCTCGACTGTTTCTACTCTCTTCTCTCCCCCAATTCTCATTATTTCCCGTGTGTTGTTTAAGAATAAAGTAGCCAAAAGCTGAGCTACTCGTTCTTCCACATTTTCACACTGTGGTTACAAACGCAACACGGATCTCCAAGGGAAATTACGTGGTGATTGGGTGGTTATCTGCTTGACCTAGATATTCATGGGAAAACAAATATACAAGGCACCTGGCAGGCGTTTAAATAAGATTTAAGCTAGGCTATTATCCGCCAACCCTCGCTTTCTGACTATTCTTTTGGCAGACGACAGGATCGGGGGGATATTGTTACAAGCTCATACAACCAGCAGATGTCATCGCCAATGGTCTAGACCAGTGGTTCTCAACCTTTTTTGGCCCATGCACCCCTTCACCTTATGTTCAGAACGTCAATCCCCCCCCCTTCCTATTTCTTCCCTATAAATCCCCCGCTCCTACACAGCATACGTAAAAACGGAAGCTAAATTTAATAACACATACTAATAAGTCTAGACGTCTACATAAAACGTGATTTGCGGGTCTACTTACGTTATAAAACGAATTTCAGAAGTACAGAACCGTAAAGTATGGAGGGATAATCCAATATCAAGAAATCGGTTCTTGTATTAACGCGATCTTAAAATAACCTTAATCCCCTCCCTCGGGAAACCCTAAATTCCCCCCCCCCCCCACCCCGTGAGGAGAGGAATTCCCCACCGGTTGAGAACCACTGGTCTAGACGGTCGTGGACTAAGACAAATACAAACAAGTCCAGTTGGTTAGCTGGGGTAATAGAGAGAGAGAGAGAGAGAGAGAGAGAGAGAGAGAGAGAGAGAGAGAGAGAGAGAGATAATCAGAGAGAGAGAGAGAGAGAGAGAGAATCAGAGAGAGAGAGAATCAGAGAGGGGGGAGGAGAGCGTTGGTACGTATGTATGTGCCCGTGTGAAAGTCGCGGATTTTACATGATTACATTTTTTTAAACAATATATGTATGTTTAAACCTGTAGTCGACTAAACTAGCGTTCGTTCTGAAACTTCCAGTACGCTGATGGCGTTGTGGGGGATTCATTCCCTACACCGACATTAAATTGTACTCAATCGTAGACTTATCTTTCATAAAACGGTTGGATCGCAATGACCTGCACAACACAAGCAATTTTTAAACGTGTAAACCATGTGGAGGACTGGGTTTGATTTCAAACTGCCACAAACATTTCAACAATGTTCGACAATGAAATTTGAAATTCTAGCATTGGCGGCACTTCGGCAATTTGATCGGCATACATTCATTCCGCCTTCAGTGCACGCTGCTCTGAAAAGGAAGGAGAGAGAGGGGGGGGGGGGTGTGTGCGCGCGCGCGTGCGTGTGTGTGTGAGAGAGAGAGAGAGAGAGAAAGCAAAGTTGGGAAGCTCGAGGATGACTATGATACAGAGAGAGGTGGAGAGACGAGTGTAAGAGAGACAACGAGAGAGAGAGAGAGAGAGAGAGAGAGAGAGAGAGAGAGAGAGAGAGAGAGAGAGAGAGAATTATATAACAAATATAACAAATGGAGTTATCTTACGCAACAAGGCGCTACAAATTGTCACTAGATTAAATATAGACAGTCCCCCCCCCCCCCCCCCCATCCGCATCGATGTAGATAGCTACTTCTGGCAAAGACACCGAGTCGTTTATCTTAATGTATTTAGTGAACGTCGAATGGTCCAGCCGGGTACAGTGCTACTCTGGAAGATGTACAAGACCAGGCTAGGGGCCTCGTGAGTCGAGGTTAATTTCATTGAATTTATGGGGTAAGCGACTTTCTGCAACGGATTTGCAAAGTGATGATAATGATGATAATGATAAGCTCTGCAATTGCTGTCTGCTTGTGTACAAACAGAAAGTTTGCTGGTATTATTTACATGACGTTGCAGTCAATTCCAGCACTTCTGGCCTGTTTGTGATCTGTTGGCAAGTTTACGTTCAATAGTTTGTCATTGCTTTCTGAACGACCGGCACTCATACCTTGGTGAGGAAACCAACGCAGGGTGATCCGCTTCCAAATAGTCCGCAGCTGTGTTTCTAACTCGGTATGCTGAATTACGAATTGCATTCGTAACGCCTTCGCTACCGAGCCGAGAGGCAGACATAAAAGATAGAGGGTTAATTATGAATAGAGGATATAATTATTATTACCAGACATATATGAAGAGATATATAAGAAATCAACATATAAGAAAGCAGGACAGATACATATATTAATACAGGGATAGACCTTAAAGAAGACACAAACACACACAGAGAGAGAGAGAGAGAGAGAGGGAGAGAGAGAGAGAGAGAGAGAGAGAGAGAGAGAGAGAGAGAGAGAGAGAGAAGAGAGAGACAGAGAACATCCACACAGCGTTTGAATACTAACTGCAAAAACTAAACCTCAGCTCTATGGGAGGAGACCAAAGCACTTGTGGAGTTATCCAAGCGTGCAACGATAGTGATCCTGTGCACACATCCAAGTCAAGCGTACATAAAACACAGGCACACCCGTAGGGCTACCTAGTATATGAAAACCACCAACTGCTATTTATAAAGCTCTTCAACCGGATTCATTGTCCTTCGGATCATCCGAGCCCCGAAAACGCCTTGCGTCTATCAGAGTGAGGTTAGTGTAGAAACTGACCTCCCTCCCCATACCACCATTATACGGAGACTGTGTGTGGCGGGACTCTTCTTTCCCTCTCCAAGCTCAGAAACCAGTGGGGTGTGCAAGGCTGGTACTGGAAAGTTACATCGGAGAGGGATCTAACCAGTTGATGATTCAGCACAGTACATGCAGATTGGCTACATAGGCTGGTGATGTTGCCGTCACGTGCTGTATGATTTTAGTTTATTGTTATCAGACTCCTATGCCCAGAGGGAAGGAACACCGCCTATAAAATGTTTCAATATTAACTTTGCACCATTTGAGGTTCATAAAATATTCACGCGTGTGTCGCCGTCAGGTGTGTATATGAAACGAAGCTGTGAATATCAAACATTGATCGATGAAACAGATACGTGTAGATTTATGCAAGGTATTTTCAATAGTACAGAGATATAGAAAGATTACTGCCGTATACTGAACATTTTGAGACGGCGATGGGACTACATGGTGTGGGGTTGTGCTTGGTGTTTCATTAAGTTAACAAGAAAAGGGATGGGGAATCGTAAGTTTGGAGTAAAGTTATGATACTACAGATACTAAATATACCTCGCTAGTCACGTGTAGTATCATAATACGGCGAACAATTGTATATGGTTCTTTTCTTTTGAATCAGGGGCAAGCAACCCGTAAACCCTTCGAGCGGACCCTGGGTGTATACATATAACAGTTTCCATTACACTTTTCCGCGTAATATTAACTTTTAAAGGGGTTGGGCGTGTTGCCATGCCTGGTACCGATATACTTTCTGCGAGAGAGAAGAGAGAGAGAGAGAGAGAGAGAGAGAGAGAGAGAGAGAGAGAGAGAGAGAGAGAGAGAGAGAGAGAGAGAGAGAGAGATTTTATTGTTCTTCATATAGAGTGATACTAAAAATGTCGGTTGTTTACAGGTTGCTATTAAACCATACTTATCAAAAATATTTATAAACATAACCCAAGCGAGACGAAACAAACGGTTTGGCAACAGTTTACGAGCGTAAACACCAGGACATTCCTTCATGAATGTTGGGAACTGTAGGTCACCAATACTGGCCTCACGCTGGCGCTAAGAGTAGCTGAATACAAAACTGTGTGTAACATGTGGGCGCAGATATACCGGAGGACTAGAAACACATGAACACCGTAAACTGGTTCGAGAAATTAGACATAAACAGTTGAGATTATTTGGGTACATTGTAAGGAGAGATGAACTGTAAAACGTACTAACCACTGGCAAGACCGGTGGGAAAGAGCAAGGGGACAGCAGTGAGATACATATTTGGATGGCTTGGCCACGACATAATCGAGACAAGAGCACGGAGCTGATCCAAGACTGATGATCGCAAGAGATGGCTATAATGGCCGCCCGCGCTTTTCCGCATGGCACATGATGATGATACTGTGGTCTGACTTCCGCACAAGAATTCTAGGCTGTTACATAATTTACAATGGACATCCACCCTGAAGTGATTCAACTATTGACCGCTGTCAGAAATCCGTCTACCTATCGTTTATCAAATCTCGAAATATCCTGTGTGAACTGTCTATAGCCAATAGATGCTTCAGATATGGTTTCAGCATAAAACCTTTATCACTATCAAGCAATTTGCTTTGCCGTTGTTGCAGAGACTTGAACATGCCGTTTGATTCCTAATCTAGCCGCGTCAATGTCATTGAAATCTCGCTGACCTCCCACTTCTATATTTCTCCAGATTAGCTTTGCTTTTCAAATGCATCTTTTCCCTTGGGACAATTCTGACATAACTCGCCTTCTCGGGCTTAGAGCCAATGTCCCGTGTAGAATCATTTTATCGTCTGGTTTTCGTTTGCATTGGCTTTTATCTGGTTGTAAATGGTGAATCGCAAACCAAAATGCCGTAAATCGATGATACCACTAATCGGGTTATATCAGAGCTTTGAGTAATTCTTTCGCGTCGTATTAACTCGGCCGCCAAGGAGTCTGGATTCATGCGGTCATCGTGACTTGCTTCAAAAAGAAATTGCGGAACCTCTCTGTGTCATCCAGATGTATAACTGGTGTCCGAATTTAGAAAGGAAGTTATTTACCACATACAGCCGTCATCCAAGTGCTTCTAAAGTCATCTGCAATATCGGGAATCATTTCACATTCTTTTTACCGTTCGCTTGACCGTTATGGCAGGGGATGTTAGGTCAGTGGTTCTCAACCCTTTTTGCCCATGCCCCCCCCCCCTTTACGATATGTTCAGAACGTCACCCCCACCCTTTCGAATTTCCTCCCTATAAATCCCCCACCCTCACACATATACATACAAATGGAAGCTAAATTTAATAACACATACTAGAACAAGTCTAGACATCTACATAAAACGTGATTTGCGGGTCTACTTACGTTATAAAACGAATTTCATTAGGACGAGAAGTACGGAACCGTAAAATTTAGAGGGAAAAACAACATCAAGTAACTGGTTCTTGTATTAATACGATCTTGAAATAATCTTAATCCCCTCTCCCTAAACCCCCCACCCCCTGAATATGGGGGGGGGGGAATTCCCCACCGGTTGAGAACCACCGTGGTAGGTAGTTGTTGGGGTTAGTTTACACTGTTGAATTGTACGCCTGTCCAAGTAAAAGGATCAGCTATGGCAGCGTGTCTTCGGGTTGCGTCTCTTCGTCCAGATCACCCATGGAATACCCTCGTCCCGCTTTTAGTTGTGTTTCCTACTGCGATGAGATCGTGACTCACGAGCCACCAAAGTCAGTCCTTGTCCAGCACTAGGTTTTTTTTTTCTGGACTACTACAATATAATCGTTTCACTGGAGTACAATTTGGAGTTTACAAGGAGAACAGAAGAAATGATTTAGATAGGCAAACAGAAACAGACAGACAGACAGACAGACGGAGAGGATTAGCACTGAGATAATTAATGCCTGGAAAGACATTCAGACACTGCAAGAGATAGCAAAGGACAGGAGATCTTGACATGGGATGGCAGTATAAAAGACTATACATTTCTCTGAGAAAATAAAGGCCAGTAGTGTGATACCGACCGTTCAGTCAAGGAACACATTTGGCGCACATCACATCTTCACTATCCTTTAATGACATGCAAACTGAAATGGTCTGCCTTAACTTATCTTTACTTAGCTTACACACATCTTGGAATCTGAAAGAAATAACTAGGAAGGCGGAAATGTAGTTTCTGAGACGAATTCTGGAAATACCTTGGACGATCACAGCAACTAACAACAATGCTTGGAATAGGTTAATGAAAGTAGAATATAGATACACAATTATCAGTTAGACACGGTATTCTTTCGTCATATAATGAGACGATGGGTTTTGAAGAACAATTTGACTACGGGAAAGACCAGCGGTAGAAGAGGCAGATGCGCACGGAGAGGAATGAAGCTTAATGAGACGATAGCATGGAGGGATGACAACAATAAAACATCATGCACTGAGATCTGTTGAGAGACATGAATGCCCGCGCCACTTTGCAAGGCACATTACGATGAGAACACATATATCATGTTGTATGTAAACATATATTCGCAGATGGATGCTATTTAAGGGGCATTCTGTATGAACAGGTGTGTGAACGCTTACAGGAAACTAGACGTCAACAGCTATGTATCAAACGAACATGCAAGCAGAGACTTTAAAGCGTTAGGCATAGACATGACAACCTAGGGAATGACACGTCTGTCGATTAACTGGTATTGCAACGTAAGACAAGGCATCTTGAGCTCGGTGAAAAAGAAATACTACAAGTAGAGGAGACATAACAAGTTCACAAGTATTGACTGGCGTTCATAAAAGTAGAAGAAGAACATGGAAGATGATACTATATTATATACTAGACGCAGCATTACGGTCCGAAGTGTTAGTGTGTTTGAATTTGTCATTTGACCCCTGCTTGGTTTTATAGCAATTATGTTAGTTAGTTAGTTAGTCGACATCCTCATTGCACATCGAACCATTCAGTCCATAACTGCTCGGATACCCTCCTCAGTAAATCCTGCAGCATGTAGCGGCTCACGACACCGGTTGTGTTGGTTTATTAATCCTCTTTGGCTTCCTGCGTAGTGCTCTTGTCTGGCCACACCTATTCTAACTTGCTACTCTCGCAGTCTGACCATGGTTGTATAGATTCACAGTAATATAACAATTATGAGACCTATTATTATGCAGTTTCAACGACAAGATAGAATTCTGTCTATATTCCATAGTTGTGGATTCAGGTGAATGCTAGACCTGGCAAATGATGACATCTAATTTAGGGATGTCGAGTTGACCATGCATCGAAGGACACTTGTTGATGCAGTGAGGTTATATCGTCATTTAGAGACGACACATTAGAATCACAGTATGGTAGCTATAGCCATCATTTTGTTTAAATGTCACCTAGTGCATCCACTAATTTCTACTTCTTCCTTCTACTTCTATAAGCGCCAATCACTACTTACGAATCAGTTTAAGGGCTATTTTAGTGGACTCAAGTGTTCCCAAATTTGTATTTCAGAAGAGGCATGAACCCGCAGAAAAGGCCGCAAATATGTGATTCTGACCGCACATCAATCCATATTAAGATATAACTGGAAGCAGTTATATTCATGTATGCATGTATCACCGCATGCCTGCTATACTAGCAGATCTGCCATGTGTGACTTGTGCTCTTATTTCAGAAACATAAGTCATGACTGCACGTTTTCCTGACTCACATTATTCTATAGACCTTCGGCATATTGTTCACCGCCTGCTGTTAAACAAAGACCGTCCCTACCACTCACTATTGCCTTAATTAACTTAATTACGTTGATTTACTGGTGAAATTATTCCCAACCATGTAATTGTGGACCCGTGTGAACTGCAATCCAGATGTAACGTGCAGGCCATTCACAGGCAATTACTTCGGCTTTTAGTAGAATCAATTACTAAAGAATGTCGCAACACTATATACAAATCCACGTTTCACTGTAGAGGAAGAGCTTGATGAGCTTTTCTGACGCCCAGAAAATACGCTTACAAATGTAAAATGACAACGTAGAATTTATTATAATTTCGTAATCGGTATAGAAGACTACGGTGGGAACTGGAAAGGACAGTTATGGCAGGAAGGCTGCTGGAAGAAGAGGCAGCGATTCACCAGCACGAAAATGGCAGGAAAAAGAAATTGCAGACATAAGTCGTCTCTAAGTATTCCTCTGTTGTACTCAGACCTATCAAATGTGATGAATCTATCACATCAAACACACATCAGGAAGCTTCTTCGTGACCAATTTTAATTGTTGATATACGGGGTTGGAAGAGAGGCAGGGAGAGAGGCAGAGAGAGAGAGAGGGGGAAGAGAGGTAGGAAGTGAGGGAGAGGCGGTAGGTGGGAGGGGATGAGAGGTAGGGAGGGAGAGAGAAGACGAGAGGGAGATAGGAAGAGAGAGGGAGGGAGAGAGAGGAAGAGAGAGAGGAGTAGGGAGAAGGAGAGAGGTAGGAAGGGAGGGAGATAGATGTAGGGAGGGAGAGAGCGGAAGGGGGAGAGGGAGGGAAAGGTAGAAAGGAAAAGAGAGCGGGAGGGGAGAAAGAATGAAGAGAGAGGGAGAGAGAATTAGAGAGAAAGGGAGAGAGGGAGAAGAGAGAGGGAGGGAGGGAGAAGAGAGATGGAGGGAGGGAAGGAGAGAGGTAAGGAGAGAGGGAAGGAGAGAGGGAGGGAGGGAGAGGGAGGAAGGGAGAGAGGGAGAGAAGCATTAGCTTACTTATTTTATTAATAGTCCCATGACGTGTCTGGCCGATGACCAACCAATGAGTATTCACGATTTTATAAACAAAAAATGCATGATACATACTTGTATATTTGTGCGCTCAAATGTCTTTGGCGTTTACAAAAATACATGTTGAACCTTCTATGTAAAGGAAGCCATGCAGAGCTAGAAAGACTATCGTTGTGTATTCTGCCACATTTTCTTTGCTCTAATTCACGCCTGTTCCGCATCATTAAATTACTTCATATGTATATTTATGTATCATATCTATCATTATCCAGTGAACCGGTGTTGCAGTTTGCGAGCACTGTTTGTGGTTGTGTATTGTGACAAACCAAATAACTTGCTGTAGCGCCCTAGAGATGATAATACGGTGGACAGCTGCATTGTATGAACAAATCTCAGATGATGAATGTAGGGATAAAAACCAGAAACTAAATGACTAGATGGTTGTTTTGGTTTCAAATAACTACCTCTATCTTTTCTAGCCACCAATTTGTTGTAGTGTGAACAAAGTGATTTCACCGTGTCAATACAGCGCCATATGTCGCCGGCATACAAAACTCCCAGCATTTTCACATTGGCGAAAAGCCACCGCCACGACAGAAGATAAGATCTCTACTGTATGGGACACTGCTGTTACTTCTGAATATATTATACGTACACGCTTACACGGCACATAGATTCACACACAAACACGCGCACATGAAACGGTGCTGTATTTCAGCTTTTTATCTGTTGACGGCATGACTATTCAAACAGCCCAACAAGCTGGCGGTATGAGGGAAATATGTTTATAACTTTACTGCACATTGCTGTCAGCACTAATGCTGAGAATCGAACGGACGGGTACGAGGACCAATGATCACGCGCTTCAGGGGGTGAAACAGATAATTGCTCATATAAGGATTGTCGCTGTCTGTCAGGTTATGAGAGAAAGGTGGGAAACTGGTGGGAAACATTGTGACGGCCGTACGTGATAATGAGGATGGCAGCGACAGAGGAACTAGAGAACACTGTCACAATCGTTCATAATGAGGTTGGTAGCGACAGAGGAACTAGAGAACATTGTCACAGTCGTTCATAATGAGGGTGGTAGCGACAGAGGAACTGGAGAACATTGTCACAACCGTTCATAATGAGGTTGGTAGCGACAGATGGACTGGAGAACATTGTCACAATCGTTCATAATGAGGTTGGTAGCGACAGAGGAACTAGAGAACACTGTCACAATCGTTCATAATGAGGTTGGTAGCGACAGAGGAAATGGAGAACATTATCACAATCGTTTATAATCAGGTTGGTAGCGACAGAGGAACTGGAGAACATTGTCACAATCGTTCATAATGAGGTTGGTAGCGACAGAGGAACTGGAGAACATTGTCACATTCGTTCATAATGAGGTTGGTAGCGACAGAGGGACTAGAGAACATTGTCAAAATCGTTCATAATGAGGTTGGTAGCGACAGAGGAAATGGAGAACATTGTCACAATCGTTTATAATCAGGTTGATAGCGACAGAGGAACTGGAGAACATTGTCACATTCGTTCATAATAAGGTAGGTAGCAACAGAGGAGCTGGAGAACACCGTCACAATCGTTCATAATGAGGTTGGTAGCGACAGATGGACTGGAGAACATTGTGACAGCCATACAAGAAGAGAACAATAGCGACTGAGGAACTGAATAACACTGACAACCGTACATATTGAGGATAGCAGAGAAAGAGGAATTGGAGAACATTATGAAAACTGTACATAATGAGGATGGTAACCACAGACGGACTGGAGAACATTACGCCAGCCATACATTTTTCGAATGCTAGCGATAGAAGGATGTTAGACGTTGAAAGCAGTCAGTGGGAACTCAACAAGAAAAGTAGAAACGGACAGCTGTAGTAGGTTGCACCGCCAAAACCGCCAAATTGGACACACGTCATGATAAATACAAGACCACCAGCGATAAAACTACAAAGCAGACTGACTTGTATGGCCGCGCATATTCAATTCCCAGCCGAGGAACGGCCCTCACCCCTGCGATGTAATGTACAAGCAGCCTTACAGCCTCGTGACCAGAGACTTTTCTGGGAAGAACAGTCGGTGAGGAAGAGCGTAAACCACAAATCCCATAATAAATTGGCGTAGTATATGTGAATCCCTCATGTAAATATTAGACAGCAATATCAGCTATAATGTTATCCTTGACTTCTATTCACTTATACGCATCATGGTAATGCAATTGTTTCAGGTATGTGAAACTGATTAATTGGTTTGCTGGTCGTCAGAATGTGCGGCTGTGACTTTCCAAGCGAGGCAACAACAGGATACATCCGTTCCATTTATACTTCTGGACACAACTTTGCGTCTCCAGATCTAGTTAAATTCAGACAAAGCCTTGTCCAAATTTCCTACCAATGCAATTCAACACAATACAGACGACCCAGAGCTTCAGTAGAATTCGGTTTGTAGACACGTTAGCACAGTGGTTCTTAACCTTTTTTGGCCCACGCACCTCTTCACCATATGTTCAGAACGTCACACCCTCCCCCTTTCGTATTTCTTCCATATAACCCCCCCCCCCCCCCCACAGTATACATAAAAATGGAAGCTAAATTTAAGAACACATACTAAAACAAGAGAAGAAGTTCTAGCACCATGTCTCCAATATACCACCATGACATGGCAGCGGGGTCCTTGTATTCATGTGCAATGAGCAACAATGCTTCATCATTGGAACACACCTTTGTTAGCTTCTTCTGCTGCCCTTTCTTGGAGGACAGCCCCCCAACCAATTTCAAGATTATTCCAAGATCGCGTTACTTTAAGAACCGATTACTTGATACTGTTTTTCCCTCCATACTTTACAATTCTGTACTTCTTGCTCTTCTGAAATTCGTTTTATAACGTAAGTAGACCTGCAAATCGCGTTTTATGTAGACGTATAGACCTGTTCTAGTACGTGTTATTAAATTTAGCTTCCATTTTACGTATACTGTGTATGGGCGGGGAGGGAGGGGGGGATGACATTCTGAACATATGGTGAAGGGGTGCAGTGGCCAAAAAAGGTTGAGAACCACTGGTCTAGATGAAGCACACCTGACACAAATGCATGCCGAAGTGGAACACACTGACCTTTGATGTGTGCATAAACTGATTGTGACGCACTTCCCTCGAAAGAGGAACTAAGAAGAGAAGAGGTTCTAGCACCATGTCTCCAATATACCACCATGACATGGTAGCGGGGTCCTTGTATTCATGTGCAATGAGCGCCAGTACTTCATCATTGGAACACACCTTTGTTAGCTTCTTCTGCTGCCCTTTCTTGGAGGACAGTCCCCCAACCAACTTACGCCAATCCGTCCTTCTTTTGCTGTCTCCTGCAGATCCCTCCACGGCTTCCCCTTACAATTGATCTCATTCTCTTCCCCGTGAGTTGTTAGGTTTTACTCTACGTTTTCCCAGTGGGGTTCCAGTGAAAGGCCTTACTAGTTATACTATCTTCAGGTTTTGTGAATTAGCTACATATTCAACACCAGCACCTCGCCTGTAGGTTCTCTAAACCCTGTCTAGTTCACTCGCTAAGTTCCGCACTGGTGATTCTGCCATACCATTTAAGACAGGCAAGGGTTGAAACATGCTACTAATTTATTAGTAATTATTGGTCGTTCTCCATAAAGTAGTGCTGATTTAACGCTGGAGTTAATTATTCCAACTTGCCATGCTTGTTAGCAGCGCTCCACAATCTAGTCCTGTCCCACTCCAACACTGGATTATCAAAGGAAGTGAAGTATTCGCAATTCATTCTTGCAGTAACTGAATATTGTATGTGCGTGCGCGCGCGCAGCTGTACATGAAGAATGTCAAAGAACACCATACAATCTACAAACAGAAACCATATACATCACCATTATTTCCACAAAACTCTGGAATAAACAACATCCACAGATTTATATTCTCATTCCTATGTATTCCCTCTGGGTCACCAGTTTGTTTGATTCTTCTATTAGCTTGCTCTTCTTTTATTTTTATTGGACGTAACTTCGTCTGGGAAATGTCTGCAGACTGCCATCATATTCTAAGACTGCATGAAAGTAGAATCTCTGACGTCAATACCCCAGAGACGGGTGGCCGTGTTGTTTCCACTATCTGTATTCATAATATTTCTCAATTATGTAATGGCGTGTGTTCGAACCGCTATTGAAGTGGCGATTTTTTTTTTTTTAAAGTAAAGAATGACCTGAACTCCCACGTCGGCCCAGCCTGAAATGGGTATCAGAAAATGTTCTGGCAAGTAAAGGAGATCGGAGTGATATAGACGACATTACCCACCAATCACAGATTGGTCTATAAAACGCACGGGGCTAGCACTATATACGCCCCATGGCATGGTATACGGTCCTTTACTTCTGTAACTTTATGTAAGCCTATGCGCTTCTGGCTGTCTTTTCATGTGTTGGGTACTCATGTCCCGATGTAACCATCGTAGGCACCATCAATACCATCATTACATTAGTAAAGCGTAATCGCGTTGGAGATTTAACTAAGGATCACCGTGTTTGCAAGCGAGCACACTCACCCCTGGTCTACCACGACCATTTAACCTTTACTAAATTTACAAAAGTCTTACTGCGAAAGGAACTGAAACCATATCCTGCTGGATGTTTCAGCACAACGTTGACCAACAGCCCGGCCTGGAGAAACTATTACGACTGATGTGTCTGCAGTTATCACGCATTGGTCCTAGGCGGACCGCGAAGCACAGGTCAACCAAGGAGGCAATCATCATCATCATCATCATCATCATCATCATCATCAGTGTGATATATTTCCCAGTCACCTCACATTCTCCGATATTAGTCACTGACCAGAACAGACCTGTCATCAGCCGTTTCAAATAAAGTGGGCGATTTGAAAGGACGAGAAATGATTGGCTCGAACAGAAGAGGAGGTATCGCTAGAATCGCTGGACAGAATTGGCGGTGAAAAACTAGTCATTCCACGCAAAACTTTAGAGACGGCCACTAGCATATTTTGTTAGCATGTGAAAGTGTCCGGTGTTCTGGGTCCCTGCAGGCAAGCTTGACCCTGATGTGTCAACACGATCCAGTATGTTAAGATGGGCGGTGTATATTTAGGCATACCCAAAAATAAATGGCTACCTGATCTAGAGGTTACACGACTTTCTCCGTAATCCCGTTAACTCTCGTGAGTAACGTGGCGTGCGCGAGAATTGGTAGCGGTTCTCTCCGCGTCGGTAACTTATGGGGTATGTGAGCCGGTCGCACAGACAGCAATGGCAAACTACTGAGCGTGCCAAGAAATCAACAATCAGCTGAAATATTCTGATATTAACAGCGATGTCCTGTAAAGGATATGGGAGGGGAAAAAAATTAATAAATGCAGTCCTGGTGATGCAGACTTACTGGCTGACAGTGGCAGAGGTATTGTGACCCTGCCCGTATCACACCAGGTCAAATATTATTTCAGCATTCACAATGCATACAGCACCATCCCCATCCTCCAGTAGATGGACCCTGAGAATCTGTGGTTAGCTACTGGAAAGACCAAAGAGCTGGAGGCTGCCAGTACACTCTTACCACGCTTGGCTCAACTTGTGGGAGATCCCTGAAATAGAAATGGACTCAAGGGAGAGACCTTCATCTATCGGTGGCAACTAAGATGTAACACCATGTCTTGTACCAGCGACACGGGAGACAGAAATCACCTTTTCTTCATTTAGAGAATACATCTTTTGCTATATATATATATATATATATATATATATATATATATATATATATATATATATATATATATATATATATATATATATACACACACACACACACACACACACACACACATACACACTGTATTGTTGTACCTTGGATGATCCATATGTTGTGAATATGTTTTCACAACAAATTATGCTCATGACTGAGCATAAAGCTATATCATCGAATGATTCGCAATCCAACCTTTGATTCCACGTTACATTGGGTTATGAATCAGGTCTTGTGTGATTTCTTGATGAATGGTCTGTGATAATAGTGTATGTTCTGCTCATACAGTGATTGTCCTGTGATGACGGTGTACGTTCTGTTCACACAGTGAATGTTCTGTGATACCAGTGTATGTTTTGCTCACACAGTGAATGTTCTGATATAACATTGTCTGTTCTGTTCACACATTGCATGTCTTGTGCTACAATGTATGTTCAGTTCACACGTGATATGTTCAGTACATACCTTATGCCACACTACAAGTCCGGCGTGTTCATAAACTGTTGAACGCAACTGGGCAAATAGTATGTCAATTAAATGTCTGGCTCGACACCACAATCGTAAAAGCAAAATGAACAAATGTTCAACGCTGGAACAGCAAGGTAAATGACTTTGAAGATAACGGCCATGCTGAAGATGTTGATACGTAATAACATTTAATAAGATCTCACAGTCAGTTTGAGATTTTCTATCAATTATATCCGTACCTAAGTGCTTGTTGTTGCCAAGCGGGACCTAGTTCTATTTACAGGAACTCATTGATACTCAACACTAACTTGCTTACATAGATATTGTACCTTCGTATCTTCCATTGCCCTTCTGTCGTTCTCCCTGCAGTTCTCCTTTGCCGCTCTGCGCGATGTAGGTCTAGGTACCCCGTAAGTTCTGTAGAGACACGTTGTAGCAATCCCTGTCTATCTTCGTCGCAGCCACTGCTTTACGTGCCAACACTATTCTATCGCCAATATTTGCATTTTACGGCCTTCCCAATCGACCTTCCCAATCGATGTCCTTCCTGTTGATCTCTGACATCACTGTCCTTTTTGTTGTTTACCAACCGTTTCCTTAGTTTCTTGTGGGGTTTTCCTTATATGATTTTCTACCACCTTTTCCGATGACGTCATTCTGTCTAAACGCCATGTGGCACCTTATATGAATAGAAACTACTGGAGACCTCATGAGGGCGGATAAACACACACTAGTCCTTTTCAATATAGAGGATAGCATCTTCTGTGGGGATAGTGGTAAACTTCGTGGTCTCCATACCTTCCAAAGGAGTCTAGATTTATAATATTCGTGTAAGATACTTGCTTTATCTGTAGGTGTCTTCGCGTGGGGGTAACGAGCCAAATTCCAGGCTTCCTGAAGAAGGCTATAAAGGATATGAACCCATCCTAAAGGATAACCTTCTCAATATCCTAGTCTAATTATTTTACACCTCATAATCATCAACAGCATCTCCACTACCACCTTCATAAAATCACTAGCTGCTGAGAATAAAATTAGTTGCGTATGGCACGTTACATGCTCATATGCAGCGACCTGTACATAACCGTACACAAATACCAAACACATGACGCAAGCACAGACGTTCAACAGAGAATGCAACACCTTTACCACTTAATAAAAGTGTACACATTATTTTTTTTATTGTGAATAACAACGGGAACGCGGGAAGAGGAGAGGAGGCGATTCTGTTCTTTAAAACAATAAACTCACATAACTAACATCACTCAAAACCGGAAAAAATATTCAGTGCTCATTCTTCATCAGTTGATGTCGAAGTGCTTTGTCCCATTAGCGAACTGAGTTCCGCTGAGTTCCGATAGGATGATCATCATTGCACTTTGACATGTCCATATATGCTCCGATCTATTCCGTAATAAATCCATTAAGGGAATTAGACGATGCAGCACCCGCCTCTAAATCCTGTACACATGTTTTTATTGTCCTTGTCCTCTATGATCCAGGCTCCAGGCTGAGTGGATTTTATATAACATAAGAAAAGAACGGTATATTTCTGTCCTTATCCTGGGGTAGTGGATTAGTAGTCTGGTATTATCGGCAAGGGCGAAAAACGCATAGAATCCATGTGCACATAAAATATTCCTCGGCAGTTGGAAATCGAAAGCAGCAGTCGAGCAGACCCTTGGCCAGGTCACATTTTAAACATGAGAAAACCCAACCACAAACAGAATACTTATAGCATGTTTGTGGGCTCTTGCTGCCGCTACGATGTTCGTGCGCTGTGTAGATATTCTCCTAGTGTGATCTATGGGGAGAAGACTGAAACACTAAACGAGATGACCGCTATTTCGTCTGTGCTATGTCTGTGTGTGCGAGCGCGCGTGTGTGTGTGCGTGTCTGTCTCTCCCAATGTAGGCACCGTTCGCTTGATCCTTCTCCCACCTGTTGCTAGATCTAGTGGCCAGCTCACGTGTTTCCTAGCGTATCTGTTGATATTAAAAGCCCACATCTCTGCATTGTCGCTTGAACGCCATATTTGTTTTCCTGCCTCGTGGTATTCTAAACTTGTCACGGTTTGTGATTAGCATCATGCTGTGTGCTCATCACCTTCGTGCGAACACAGTAGAATCATACACTGTCGTCTTGCGGGGTCAAGCTCATTCTTTTCGCATGCCCATGAATTACGAACAATTCAGTAAGTAAAACAGGACACACAGACAAGGAATATAAATTAAGACTTATGAAGTTACAGTTCATATTGGGGATAACGATCGTGTCCTGCCACGCTGTTGGACAGACGAGTTCAAGAGGTCAAAGGGATCGGACCATCCGTTTGTATGCTACTGTGACATATTGGGTAAACGGTGCTGCTAATTCATTATCTTCATTAGCTTTGTCGACCTATAGGAGAACCGTGATCATACATTTTAACAATTCCGGCTTAACTGAGATTCGAACTCAGGACAACCGAGCCATTAGACAACTGCGCTAATATTTAGCCCATCGCGGGTTTCAAATGTGTTGCCACAACAAGGTAAAGACGTGGTAGAAGATTACCGCCATCTAACACACTTGCTATAACTGATGATAAACCATGCAGGTATTCAACCACTAACACAATGAAACAGATGTTCTCGCTTATTATGTTTTAATCTTGCACACGAACAGACATAAGTGATCATTTGCATACACGTGAAATAGTGATCTAGCCCGTTGGTTACGGTTCAATCGATACCATACTTAAACAACTTGTGACACAAGTCCCACCAATGGTGAAAGCAGCACACAAACAGCAAACTAAACGTGTAATCAGCGTGCATATACCTAACAAGAAATCAACATATATGAGTATAAGTTAATGTGAATCAGCACTCACAACTTCTAACAAACACGAAATCAACTCTCACTAAACGTGACATCAACACAGATGCTCTCACCATACATGTCATCAATACTCTCTCCCTCTCTCTTTCTCTCTCTCTCTCTCCCTCTCTCTCTCTCTCTCTCTCTCTCTCTCTCTCTCTCACACACACACACACACACACACACACACACACGTGGTAATATGCATTGTTTATGTTCACAACATTCATTTGACAATATTTTCCCCATGTGAACGTAACATGCACAATACATAATGGATGTAAGACAGATGAGTGCTTGGATGGGTGAATGTAAGACGGGCCTGCGTTCCCAATTTGTGACCCTTTGGAAATAAAGTTCGTTCGTTTGCTCTCTCTCTCTCTCTCTCTCTCTCTCTCTCTCTCTCTCTCTCTCTCTCTCTCTCTCTTGTTTGTCTGTCTATCGGCGCTGTCTTTGTACTTGTATCGCTTGCCTTCAACTTTTCTCATCAAGCATGGTGTTTGTAGAAGAGGTATGCCTTTTATGCATGACATAAAAAGTTCACTTGTCCTTTTTTATTTCTCTTTCCGGGTGTAAATTTTACCTTCTAATCGCCTGTTCGTTGTCCAGTTTTCTGTACCTTATAGTGGTGTTCAATATACCTATAATATTTGACAAGCCTTAATTTCACGGAATGTGTTTTCATGATGTGCAATAAATCTTTGGCAATTTTTATTATGTTTAAATTATACCGTTATGTGTTGTTAGGAGACACTAAGGAGAGCCTATGTGCTCTAGAATCTCCCCGTTTACTGCGATGTTCATTTCTGCCATCTCGTTCCATTGCTAATTAGCTCTTATGAAATATTAATATCTTCATCTCTCTTCTCCATATCTTCCTCCCTCAATGCCTCTCAAATGTCAATTAAAATATCAAATATCTTATATTAATATCTATACCTTCACCTTTCATTTCAATTTCTTCCTTCCTCACTGCCTCTCAAATGTCAGTTAAAATATCAGCCATCTATAATTAATCAACGGAGCACACGCTTCCAAACGAGCAAATGCCATTACCCAATTGATCAGATACTCACACGTTCACAAGTCATCATACCACGCTGAATAGCCGGCCTGACAAATATACCACATGTGCTCAATAAGCAAATACGTTGAGAATAAAAACAGCAGCCAAAAAAAAAAAAAAAATGATTGCCAGTGCACGGGACGGCCATACATCAAAAAGAAACACAAAATGACAGGGACGTATTTCCCAGCAATCACTCTCCCAAAGGACACAGCCGCTCTGCGCAAATCGATGTATCCAGCATAACTCATCCCATTTCAGTAAACACTGGATGTACGCAACGTTGACGGCAGGGTGTAAGCAGGTCTCACATTTCTGTTTCCTAACCGACTTCATCTAACCATTTGTGGCTTAGCCTCTGCTACCGCCTGCATTTTGTCCATATATCAACCTCGTATTGTTCCCCCAAATGAAACAACTACTACTACAGCAGCATAGAAATAAATCCAATGGTATGGCGTTTCCCGTGCCATCTCTGGAGACAGAAAGGCGTGCCAGAAATGTCAAAAGGTAAAATGGCCAAGCAAATGGGGTAAAATATATAGCGACATGATAAAAGAGGTAAGGGATAGACGGATTAGCTCACGGAGACAACTATGGAGCGATTAGTACCAAGATCGAATACAAATAGCTGGAAAACATGTAAAGCACCGACAGCATTGAGGCACACAACACAATATAGACAAAATACAGACAGAAAAGAAAGTTAAATATAGCAATTAAATAATAATGTTGGATACCCACTGCAGCATGTTGCGATCAACACTAGGTTGCTTTTCTAATCAAATATATGTTCATAAGTTTACCATTGCTTTGTCGGCGTCAACTTTAGCTGCAACATGCAAACAATTATGAACTGCAAAATGCAAGCAATCATGAACTGCAAAATGCAAGCAATCATGAACTGCAAAATACAAGCAATCATGAACTGCAACATCCATGCAAACATGGACTGCAAAATTCAGGCAATCATGAATAAGTCTACAAAGGACTTGGTGTGAGTTGGCTGAAGGCCTAGGCTTCATGTGCGATAAAAGGCAGAAGAGAAGATGGCGACTGGGGTGCAATGATGTACCACGGACAGAATTCATACTGACCAATATCCCTGTTCCCCTCCTGATAGGGCATTCTGGGATCACGCCAGTCTAGCCAACCAAAGTATTATCGACCATGGTGTCTGCTTGTAGAAGCCTGCCGTGTCATCTAATCTACACACCGCGAGATTACAAGATTCATCACAATTGCCTACGATATGGTACACAATCGACACGTATTTTTCATTAATCGCTTGACGAGCGCATGAGCATGCTTGGAGTGAGTATTGCTTTGCGCGCAATACTTTCTTCTTCTTACTGTCCTTGTCGTAATTCCTTGGGCGCCACATTTATCCAGTGTCTTCTTCAGAATCATTTATAGATGGTCTTGAATGCAACGATATCTCCAAGCTAGATCTTTCCTTGGATACACCCCCCATCCCCGCTTTTCCAATGTTCCTGTCATCACGTTCAGTTTCCTTTAGATTCTGGTAAATAATCACTTTCGCTGCACTTAGTTATTGCCAATACGTGCCCCGGTCTCAACCGGCATATCATAATACGCGGGTCTCAGTGCAAAAACTCCGCATCACCGGTGAGGATCCAAACCTGTGAACAGGCCAGAATCACAAGCTCTGAACTATAGATATCCGATACCCGTAGTTTTTCCGATTTCCAACTGCCGAGAGATTTTTAAAGGATGGAATGTGCAAACGGGTCTTCCAAAGTGGTTCGCCCTTGTCAGAGAAGACGAGGCGTTCGACCCACTATCCCAGATTAAAAAGAAAGAGGGGGCGGGTGGCGGGTATACTATCTTTTACTTATTTTGAACACAAAATTCATGCCGTTCACGCTGTGAATCGAGTTACAGTCGGACGTCGTATGTCTAGGCCACTTTGCACTCAGATCAGGACGTATACCAATTTACCTCTCCCTAAGACGCATAGACATATGCATTGTCAATTTCTGATGCCAGTAATCAGCTCTAATTAGAAGTTGCTTTCACTCAAAACATCATCGTTCTTTTAAACTGCCTATGCAGTTTTGACATCCATCTATTCAACAACCTGTTGAAATCTACTGGTGTCAATGATTTCCTGTGTGTGTGTGTGTGTGTGTGTGTGTGTGTGTGTGTGTGTGCGTGCGTGCGCGCGCACGCACACACGGAGCTGTCAATGCACAACAGAATGAACAATCGAATCTGCAAGATTGAACTTGGATAAGAAGAGCAAGCAACGTGGAGACATCTCATGCCAGCTGGTAATTATTCACCCGGTCTGCGGCTCGCGTCCTGGGCGAGTTCAGCAGCCAGTAACCTAACTGCTAAATATCTCATTAATGTCTAGGAAAAACAATGGGAAATCTCCTGGCAATATCTTGACCGAGTTACATACACATACATTAGTTTCCAGCATTTCTGAGTAAACGCAAAACATTAAAATAATTGGCAGCAGATCAATAGTTTCGTGTGCTGGCTGAATGCGTGCACACTCACATAACGGTGCCATCACAATGCCCAAGAGAGTCTGGATAGAAACTTCAGTGAAGGGAGCATCTTAAGCAATCAAAAGTTCCATGGAGAGTTTAACTCTTTCCGACTAGGACATTTGGTACTGTAAACCTTTACACAAGCATAGCTTATGTAAAGTAATACATCGTAGGGGTATGAAGGGGTTAAAGTAATAGCCGTTATGAAGTAGTTGAAGGATCAAAGTCACAATTGTGATGGAGTTGGGTGATGTAACACATAAATGAAGTTCATGAAAGTTTAACACTGGAAAACAAAAATTACAAATCAACGTATGGTGAGTTTCTGGCATAGAATGAGTTCAACTGGACCCCAACAGTTTAACGTTTTGGTTGTAGGCGTCTTGTATTTTGCACTTCGAGAATATATGACCACTAGGCCGGCAGGGAAGCAAACGTTAAGTAAACGATGGAATGAAAAGACACAACAAATTACAATAAATAATAAAAAAGAGGCTCCGAACAGAAACCTGCTGTGGGTATGTGAAATGTTGGGATCATCTCATGTTTGTAGACCTGCGTGCACGGGGGTTTAGGTGACCAGTCATAACCTAACGTGGCGAAAGACAACTGTCGCCACTGAACTCTGGTCCGACTGCGCAGGCCATTATCAGCGTTACGTCCCAACCGTCACATCAACTCACCCGTCATCAACAACACATCACTTCAAAATACAAAAAAAAAAAACTGTCATTCACTGCCAATATAGTACATTGTCGTGTATGGCAGGGAGATCTTGATCCTGGGTAGTGCAGTCGTCGCGAACTGTGCAGGTTAGTTTTCTTTTTGCCCCCGACATAAAAGAACTCCACACCTTACCGAGGATTTGAACCCGAGTCTCCCGAAGGAGAATCCGGAATTCTAGCCAGTTTGCCAGCCGTTCCTCACACATCGCTAGTTATCATCATCATCATCATCCAATTCTTTTTCGCAGCTAATCTCTAGTTAACACAAGAATTGTTCGTGCGTCGAAGTACACTTGTTCCTGCAGCGAGGCGCCGTCGTCATTTGGAGGCGACAGGTTCGATCCCGGTCGGTAACTATTATAGCTTTCAAATTTTATGTCTAGTGCGTCTTCTAATCTCTAATTCCTTCTTCTTCTGTGAGCGCCAAATAATACTATGTGTGTCTATTTAAATAATCTCTAGTTAACTACAAGAACCTTACAAAGATGGCCGAACTTCCTGAGTTGCACCATGATATTTACAATCATCAGACACGCTTAAAACACTACTTCTGAGTAGATCGGGGATTGCTCCACACAACTCTCTCCCCATTTTCGCATTGTATTCCCCAACGCCAAGCCCTTCTCCAAATAAGTAGCTGACACCGCCTGAAAAAACAACGAGTGCAAAAACCCAACAGGTTAGCATACACTACAAAGCTCTTGAGTCTCACATGGCAAATTCATGAAGCGCCGACAGAGACAAGTACAATTGTTCAGGGACGAGAGAAATTGTTTATTATCATTGGAAACAGATAAATTTTTCCCCGTTTCATAATTTCTGCTAAGGGATAAATTGTCTTTAAGAAGTTCTTTGCAAACGTCAGCTTGGACGGAAATTAATAGTCATGCTTCAATACAAGTTCTCAAAGAAAGCCGACTGCTGAATAAAAGAGGAGTAGTCGGCAGGCATATAGAAACCAGGAACAAAAGCCTCGAGATTGACAATTAATTACAGCTTTGTCACAAGAGTGCAACACTAACTAGCCAGGACGAGAAGACTGACAGAAAAGACAGATCCACCAACCTAAGTATAAATATTATGCCCATACTAGCGAAGTATGATTCAAGAAAACTAGCAAACTATGAGGTACACGCAAGGTAGTAACACATGGGATGCAGGTGTACAATCAGCATTTGAGATAGAGGTACACTCGCAACATTTAAGATACAGGTGTAAAGTGGTAACATTTAAGATACAGGAAAACTAGTAATCTGAGATTCAAGCAAACTAGTAACATGCGGGGTGCAAGCAAAATAGTCGCATATTAGATACAGGTAAACTAGTAGCATAGCAGATACAGGCAATCTAGTAATATGAGATTCAAGCAAACTAGTACCATACGAGGAACATAGTAACACATGAAATATAATGAGTTGGCAACAAGCTTTAATAAAACCACAACAGGGGATCAAAAGATGTGTTCTGCGACAAACAACTCACAGTAAGCATATATGGTAAGTGAAACACATGCCTACAGTACGATCTACGGATATGAACACCAAAGAAAACTAGCCCTTAAGCGCGACCATGACTAGGAAACGGCAGTACTATGGCCACATCAGACATCACAGCGGATCAGAATTAACAGTTACTGAAGGCATTGTTTATGGGTTAAGTTGAATCAAGAACCGACATCACAGCATTCGGGAAATTCCCATACGTGCTCCGTTTTCATCTTCAACGGCCAGCGAAGATTCCCAATACTATGGTTTCTTGAAGACGCTGCAAGTGCAGACCAACACATCGTTGGAGAAAGGACACTGAAGACACAAAGTATTAAAATGCATGAGACAGAATTGTTGAAAGCTTCAAGAGACTTTCCGACAAACCATGGTCAGAGCGACGTTCTGCTAAGAGCTTGCTAAATAATAAGACCTACATATGTACAACTATAAGATCTCGCATATACCAGGGTTGGCACTGACGCCTGCTACCCCCTGTACTTCTGTAAACATGATCATTCAGTACGTTCGATGTGTTTTATCTAAATAAGGGCAGCAACCCAGTAGATATACATACACCAGTTATTTTCCCTGCACATGTGGTCTGTAACTAAACTATGTTGTACCAAAAATAGTCTCCGAACTTATGTGGCTCGTAGACAAACCATAACGAGGAAATATTAATTGTATAGGTAGATATGCGGGTCGGTAACCATGGCTGCAGCCAACTTTAATATACACGAGAGACTTAACTGGCTTCTTGATTGAACCTGGATAGCATCATACACCATTAGCTTGGTCATTTTATAAACAGGGTGTTGAGGGCATACAATTGTACCTCGCCAATTCTCTTCACATCCGAATACATCTGAGGCTCTGTCAGCGAAGATAATTATTTCTCGGTCACTCTCTTATTCTTGTCCCCTTGAATTTTATGTTCTAGTCTGACTGCGACGTAATAAGTTCGTTCTATACGCCTGTCAGTACAACCTAAATGTTGACTTCTCGTTCAGAAAGCAATGGAAACTAATGAATGTAAAGATGCGTAGTAAATCAAAACAAGCGAATTGGTTGATTTCAACATCCTGCGAAGGACACGTGACTTTGTTTTTAGTAGTTTGAATAATAAGATTATAATCATCATCAGGATAGACATTTGGAGACTGGTGTTGAAGGCATCCGATCATGTCATATCATGATATATATTTACATATATAGGACACAAGCTACACATTAAACCCTCCCCCCCCCTCCTCTCTCCACACACACAATATATATATATATATATATATATATATATATATATATATATATATATATATATATATATATATATAATGCACCCAACAAAACTGCATTTAGACTCATATCAAACATTAACAAAAGCTGGAATAGGCGCTTTATCTATCGACTATCTGCACACAGACACTGCATTGAATGTCACTAACAGCAGTTGACACAAGGTTTTTGAATCAGTTTGACTTTCTAAACACTTTCTCCGTCGGCAATGACAACAGCAAACAAAACAGACCGCAGTAAAGCGCTTGTCGCGACATGAAAGCGCATGGCTGATTCACATGTGCAAAGTGCAGGAAAATAGAATATCCAATATCAACTTTTAGCAGAAGCGTATTATAAATATGTGTTGGGAAGTCACTGATATGATTCTGGGTTATACATTCCTCGAATAACCTGGTAAAAATATACTGACGCCATAAACCTGTCAATACCACGAATAAATTACAATGTAACCTGCATAACGTGTTTAGACAGGAATATATGTATACATGTGTGTGTGTTAGTTATTTAGTTAGTTAGTTGGTTGACAGATCATCCTCACTGCACATTGAACCATTCAGTCCATAAGTGCTGGGATCCCATCCTCAGCAAATCCCGCAGCGTACAGCGGCTAACAACACCAGTTCTGTGATGGTTTATCAATCTTCTTTGGCTTCCTGCGTAGTGTTCTTGTTTGGCCACACCTCTTTTAATTTGCTGTTCTCGCAGTCTGACCATGGTTGTAGATTCAGTCATCACTTGGTTCTCGCAAAAGTCTCACTTCTCGTAGAGCATGCAGAATGTCAGCCTGGTCCATGGCGCTTCCGCCCTCCACAGTAGCCTTACCTGCGAGCTTGTCAGCCCGCTCATTTCCTTGTACTCCCGCATGCCCTGGCACGACGATGAAACTAATCTTTGCCAGCCGAGACCGCTCCAGAGACAACAACCACTCTCATCGGATCCATCCCATCTCTATCCGCCTGAGCATGCTCATTGAGTCCCTAAGGAAACATGCCCTAGTGAATGTCTGTGTCTCGTGCCATGCTTTTGCTTTATTTACTGCCATGACTTCCATAGTCAGGCTACCTGTGGTCTCAACAAAAGCACCAGAGTCCTCCTTCACAATTCTCCCTCCGGCCTGAGCCGTAAAGGCCCATGAGCTTCTCACATGTCGGACGACTGACACATCTGTGTAAATGACAGCATCACCGTCTAACGAATTCTCGAAAATCAACGCTTCTACTTCTGCCTCCACAGCAGCCGGATTTTCTTGTCTGCATGTTTCATGCCCTGTGTTATCACCTGGTCTATGTGCTCATTATAAGCGAGGCTTCGATCAAAACGTATCCCCAGGTAATTCATTGACTGCGTTCTTTCCAGTCTCTGAACACAGATTTACAGTTGGTGATGGAGTGTTGACAATATGACTATTCAAAGAGAACCATGTCAATGTTGCCTTTGTTGGGTTGACCATTGCCCCAGCTTCAACACACCAAGAACTTATGCTACTGAGTTCGGTTTGTAGTTCCACAGCAACACAATTACATGTGTGTGTATGAGATACAAGATATAACGGTACAAACGTATAATAAGAAAATCGTATACATTTTCATATGTACAGACACATTAATCTGCCACACCCGGTATCAACATCACCACGTTAAAGGTCTTTTGCAGAAAGTTTACCCCATCACGACCCGCCGACAAGATTCGCCATCTTTTGCAAGCTATCATGGCTAATGCATTTCCTTGCACAAGGTGTCTTCAATGTCCCGTGGCCATCTTCGTCCTGGTCGTTCCGTGCCTCTTCTTCCGGAAACCATGTCTTCCATCACTGTTCTATACAAACCACCGCGGCGTTTAACTTTTCCACAGTATTTCACGATGTTCTCTACTTAGTATGGATCTATAAAAGCTGACGAATATCAAGGATCATGAAATATCATTTACCTAAAAGTGATAACTGCCAAAATGACCAAAGCTGGCGCCGCATGAAGCGATACATTCAAACAGACAGGAAATGAGAGCCACAAATTCAACCAGACATTAGATAGTATAACTTTATACGCTGTCGTATAGACAATATCAACCAAACACAGTACACCAACACCTTATAGAAACATATACTCGAAACCACGATTAATAATGCACATGAAACGATTATGCACAACTACCAGTCTATACAAATTCCATATCTGAGTCAGACGAGAACCTTGGAGACTGCATCAACCTGTTAATTAAATGACTGAACAATCGGTTCCAACCATTCATTTGCGCATTGTAGGTAAATTATAAGCCAGCGAACCAGATCTATAAAATTTAATTCCCAGGGAATAATAAGCTCATGACTAAAGCAAATAACACGCGCGCTGTGTTAAAGGCGCAATCAATACAGAAATCATAGGACAGCAGTTTGTTGAAATGCAGGTTTGGTGTGTCAGTATGGCGAGTCTTCTGCAGGAAAACAACACGCGCCAGGCTAGTGTCCTCAGCCCAGGAGTTGTTTCCCATACCGTGCTCCTTTTTTGGTTGATGGTGTTGTTAGCTGTCACAGAGCTTTCGTAATCACCACTGTTGTTAGTTTGACACTGGATTGGCGGGAATCCGAATAGGATTGTGTGCGGGTTTATGAGCTGCAGCTTGAGTGTTATGTGCATGCGTGCACCTTTCAGGTTGCAGTCCCAGTCTGATTGTTATAGACTGCCGAATGGAGGAGAAGAATTAATACATGGCTATTGAGACATAACACGAGCAGTAATTACTAATGCATTGTAGCACAGAACAGATCTGGTTAAGCCAGGTACATAGAATACATATATCGAGGACACTAGACGCTATTGTAAGAAAATTAAATACCTTAAAACGCTTGTGGAGTCCACAAATAGAAAGGCAAGAAAAGACAAAATTAGATATAAAGTAACTGATAGGCTTTTGTAAAAAATAAAAATTACAACGATCAGATACTTCATAGGAAAGGCAGTGAAATGGGGGAAAGGATTGGGGATGAAGACCAAGCGACAGAGACAATGAGTGTGTGAAAGGGAGTGTGTGGTATAAACGTATAGAAAAACACACAACCGAATTAAAATGAATATATATTGGAAAGTGAATGCACAGACTGGAGTCTACACACAGTTTAAAAACTACGACTACATAAACAACTGTGATGACATTATAGAGGTTAGCGTCGCCGCGAAAAGTAATGCGCTTACACTTTAATCTTCCGCTGTGCTGGTGGTGGAGTAGTGGGTTCATTCCCTACACCGGGCAGCTGGAATTAACCGTTGTTTTCTCGTTCAAAAATGGCAAGCTACAGAACGTAACATTGTCTACTAAATCAATGTGGGGCTGGAGTTAGTTGTGGTATGGTGGTTTGCGCGATGTCTCCCTCGAAAGTGGTCCGAGTTCAATACAGCAATGATAGGAAATGTGTACCGATCAGCAGGCTTCTGGTGCCAACATCATCTCATACAGTTTTCTGGGAGTCTTCTGGAAACGCAAGCGGATCTCTCTCCCCCCCCCTCTCTCTCTCTCTCTCTCTCTCTCTCTCTCTCTGTGTGTGTGTGTGTGTGTGGAGAGAGAGAGAGTTTTATAAAGGGGAAAATATGGCGGCAGGGGGGAGGAAGGGTGAACCGGTGTGCACTAAACAAACCTTAATCTTTACAAGCTTACTGCATACAGACACGTTCCTGGATACACTAAATACAGACGATCATAACTCCACAGACCAAACAACAAACTTGTATTTGACCAGGGAAAACAAGATGGTTCTAACTTGACACCCAGAACGCGATCTCATTTGTGTGACGTTGCCAGAGAAGCTGATATTTGTGGTGACGTTTCGTGCAATAAGACAAAACAATAAAACCACATTGATTTTGTCGATCCAGCCAAACGTTTTACCCACCGGTGGGTTGTAATTAAACAGAAGGTGAGAATCCGCTTTGCATAAAGATGAAAAACAAGCAGTGATAAATAATGTACCCTATGCAGACGGGTGGTAGCTGTGGGCAGGAGTTCGCCTGACTGGCGGCAGAAATTGCAATATAGATTTCATGGCATGGCTGAAATGTGCAATGTACCTGGTAGAGTTGTCATTTGCTACGATTATTCGCCTTCTTCCTGATACACCTTTAGATGTCAACCTGAATATATTTAAAGAGAGCAGCTGTCAACGTGAGCTTGTTGACATCTCCAAAGGGCAAAATGATTTTCTCTGTTCAGCATATGTTGGAAACATATCCTGGAGTAAATCTTTAACTGTCATTTTACCAGTTTCACAACTATATTATCGTATCTCTAGTTTATTGAAGAAGTGGTATTTCAGCTTGTTATGTCCTAGGCGGAGTCTGAAGATTGCTACTGGTTCACTTCGGCTTCGTAATACATATCATCTTTATTGTGGCATGGATGCTCTGATTCCCATTTGGTTCTAAAAGTGTGTGCGTGTGTTATTTTTAAAACATACACTGTACCTCGAAGGGTCCGTAAAGTGCGCAATGTGCATATGGGACCATGAGTATTTTTGCTTTGTTTTTCGTGACGCTAATAACTTGGTCCACATTTACAGATATGGGGGGGGGGGGGGTAGGAAAAAACACAGAGAGGGGAGAGACAGAGGGGGAACAGAGAGAGAGAGAGAGAGAGAGAGAGAGAGAGAGAGAGAGAGAGAGAGAGAGAGAAAGAAAGAGAGAGAGAGAGAGAGAGAGAGTATTAAACTTGTTTGTAAAGATGCATATGCATAATAACAACTATAGTGTCTAAGGAGATAAGCATCGGCAAACACAGTTGTGATAAAAGCGATTGCAGCAATATTCAACCATACCCAAGCAAGCATGCTACCACTGCGCAAGCGCGGCTACCCTTCTCTAAGTGCACATTGGAAACAATGCCGAAACGTCAAATTTGTCTTGTCTGACGGCGTTCTTGCAGAGCTGACTAAGCCTTGCCTTGTCTTTCTTTTTTATTCCATAAAACAAATAGCATTCAAAGACGCCCCTTGCTGGAGATCACACGGAAAGATAATAATGCGAAGCACAATGACAGTCAGGAACTCGCCTCAGCAATGAAAGAGGATGTTGACAGATGAATGAAAGACGGCGGGTCTGAAATGGAACCTTGCAGCTGACTATTGCCGCAGTTACCTTTCCTGCTGGATATCAATATTTGATAGATACAGACTCCGTAACAGGATTAGCACTTCCAATAATTATAGGACACTCACCAGGGACAAACTCTGGACAAAAGAGGTTTTAAGTTATTTAAGACTGCCATCTATCTATCTACCTACCTACCTCGTGCACCAGAATTTGAAAAAAAAACTACAGTGGAATAATTAAGTCGATGGGCATCCGGAAAATTCCACAATGTAAATCAAGAAGTTGCTCTCTCTCTCTCTCTCTCTCTCTCTCTCTCTCTCTCTCTCTCTCTCTCTCTCTCTCTCTCTCTCGCTCCCCTTTCAGGTCATGAAGATGGTTTTCGCAGAGTTCTTATAAATGCATTCCAAATCGTGATAGCTTTTTATTGTCTGTAATATCGGTATATTAAGATATATTGCCGATAACCGGATTAACAAAGCTACGGGTGGTAATGATGGGCGACAGAAAGACTGAAAACACAGCAGACAACAGAAAACCCGAACGCTGGAAGCTGTCGCTGTTGTTGAATCCTGAGTGGCTATAAGTTAGTTGCATATCCTTTACAGGACGTCGCAGTCAACCACAGCATTATTTTTACTGTTTGTGATTTTTGGCAAGTTTACGTTCAGTAGTTTGCCACTGCTTTCTGAACGACCGGCACTCATACCATTTTATAAAAACCCAACGCAAGGCGGTCTGCTGCCAAATCGGTCGCAGCTGTTTTTCGAACGCGGTATGCGGGATTACGAACTGCGTACGTAACTCTTACGCCGGCGAGTGGCTATGGCTATCAATTATTTTGAAGCCGTGTGTATATATCTGCTTCGATCTCCTGGTCTAGACGCACCAAGCAGTACTCATAAATAGATGCCTCAGGTAAGCTCGACGTCTCCTAGAATGCAGTGTTCTCTCTTTACAACGAGCACACGATGCCCGACCCATCTGTTAGAGACTATTCGACACTCAGTAGATGATCACGCCGGCCGCCTTTACTTCCCAAGCCATTTCCTAGTGCCCATTTTGGGCTGGGTCAACCTGGGATCCCAGGTGAATTTTTAAAAATCAGTCCAGTGCGAATTCAAACCCACGACCACTGGGGTCGACAAACAGCCCCTAGCCACCACGCTAGAGCATCTTCCTGCTATCCCTTTTGGGGTACATATAATACCTTTAGCATCCCAGACCCGAACAAAGGTACCAGTCCTGTGGCTATCTATATTGTCTCTAGCCCCCCCCCCCCCCACTTTTTTTCTCCCCACATCTGAACGCATTAAAACAAATACTGATGCCAAAGAACATTTTCCGATATATCCATTGTTTACTCATCATGTTTTACCGTTGCTACAACGCAATCATAAATTGAACACATTGATCCTTGACATGCATAACTCAAAATTCGGCCATTACGCATATGGATTCTGTATTGAATAGGCTTTTTTTAAAGGTGGGGGAGAGGGGACAACTACTCATTTTATATGGAGCAGTGGAGAAAAGGCTATGAAAAAAGAGCACCTTTTGTGCTGCGTGGATGGAAATGCTGGTGTATTGTTCGACATTCAAGAACTGATCAAGAGATGATAGAAATCAATGCTGTTCTTTAAAATTTCAATCGATCCGCGGTTTACAGGTGATTGAGTTCCTATTCTAGATCGTTGAATAAATTTCCTGTGACAAAAAAATGATATAAAGAAAAACCCACCGCTCTGATGAATGGCTGGCTGGCAAGTGATGTGGTTCAACAGAACAATTGTCAAATTGTACACAGACCACAGAACTGTCAATGATACTCTCTTTAAACATCATAACGGTTGCCGATAACAGACGGAATACATTGGGTATTAGATAAGTCCGTCCGTCTGTCTACAAGGCGTGTTATAACTTGTGCATCGGCTGACTGTGGCTGCCTGTTTGTCAATTTGTCTGTCTACCAGACATGTTATAACTTATGTACGGGATGTCTAAGTATGTCTGTTAGTTTGTCCGTCTATCTACCAGGTGTGCTATTACTTGTGTACGTACGTATGTATGTCTGTCTGCTAGTCTGTCATTAGGTATGTTCTACTTGTTCATCGGCTGCCTATGTCTGCCTGCCTGTCTCTCTCTCTGCCCGCTATCCCGTCTATCTACAGTGTGTGTGTTATAACTTCTCCACAGGGTGTCTATGTATGTCTAACTTTCTGTCAGTCTGTCTACTGAGTGTCATAACTTGAGCACGAGTTGTCTGTCTGTCTATCTATTAACGTATCTTATAACGTGTGCATCGGCTGTCTATGTCTGTCTATGTATATGTATGTCTACGGGGTATATTATAACGTGTGCAACAGATGTCTATGTCTGTCTGTCGATTAGGTGTGTTATATCTTGTACATCGGCTGTCTGTGTCGTCGGTATGTCTGTCTGTCAACTAGGTGTGTTATAACTTGCGCATCGGTTGTCTGTGACGTCTGTCAACTAGGTGTGTTATAACTTGTACATCGGCTGTCTGCCCGTCAGTCAACTGGGTGTGTTATAACTTGTGGACCGGCTGTTGTCATGTGAAAACCACAAAACCATCTCCGTTATATAGCAGTGGACTTTGTTCACGCTGATACTGGTAATCGTAAACATATCTCTTATCACTCTGTCTGTCTGTGTCTGTACGTATGTATGTATGAATGCACGCATCCACTTGGTAATGTACGCAAGTGCGCACATAAAAGAGGCTGGAAGATACGGCCACACAACATGGACAAGCTTATTCAATTATAAATTCACCTAAATGGCCAAACTTGACCAGAAAACGCCGGAAGCAAATACCAATGGCAACATTGGAAGACTGCGATCTGTGAAGCCGAGATCAAGAGTGTTGCTGCACTGGAGATTTTCACACGTACTGTGCAAGCATGTCGTGTACGACAGACGCCGTTTACTGCTATGCCCAACTGTAATCTCCATGCGCATTGCAGCTGCCGGAACAGCTGAACTACAACTGCATCTTAATCCGCAAATCACAACAGGGTATGCATATCACACAGCGACTGTAAAACAAGTTTACTTTCAGAAAAAAGTTGCCCATTTTTAGATTTGGAAAGGGAAAAGTAAGGGGAGTGGAAGAGAAGCTTGCTTTGATAATCTATTGCTAATTCTGAGGTTGACATCCCCCCAGGCGTAACTTTAATCTCGTATAGGTAACTGAAGAAAAATAGTATACTCGTAAGGGGGGGGGGGGGGAGGGAGAGAGAGAGAGAGAGAGAGAGAGAGAGAGAGAGAGAGAGAGAGAGAGAGAGAGGAGGGAACGGAAAAGGGTGGGGGGGGGGGAATCAGACTATGGTCAAACAAAATATATGCCTGAGAGTTCTATGAGAGAGAGAATTGAAGAGGCGGAGAAAGAGAAAGAATTATGGTCTCAACTGGAATAGGCCTATAGCTGTAAAATTGTGTGTCTTCTGTGAGCACAAGCCATTACACACAGTGTTACAAGATGTGATATATCGTGGGTTGCCTCTCTCTCTCTCTCTCTCTCTCTCTCTCTCTCTCTCTCTCTCTCTCTCTCTCTCTCTCTCTCTCTCTCAATAAAATCTGCGTATACGCAAACATTCAAATACTAGAATGGCTAGGCCAAACAGCATAATGGGGTCAAGTCTCGAGATATGTACGATTTCGAACCATAATTTTCTAAGCATATCAGCATGGCACATGATGATGATGATGCTGTGGATATACATTCGCAGTCTTGCTCACGAACATACAAAAGAAAGCGGCGCGCTGCTTGCTATCGAAAGATCCGCTCTAGAGCGCCCTGTTAGAGGGCTTGAACGCCCCAACAATATAATTAGACTATATCAGTGGTTCTCAACCGGTGGGGAATTCCCCCCCAGGGGGGAATTTCAGGGTTTCCATGGGGGGGAATGAAGACCATTTCAAGATCGTGTTAATACAAGAACCGATTACTTGACATAGTTTTTCCCTTCATACTTTACAGTTATGTATGTCTCGTCCTTCTAAATCTCATTTTATAAAGTAAGTAGACCCACAAATCATGTTTTATGTGGATGTCTAGACTTGTTTTAGTAAATGCTATTACATTTACCTTCCATTTTTACGTATACTGTGTAGTGGTGGGGGGATTTTTTGATAGGAAATATGAGGGGGGGGGGGGACATTCTGAAAATACGGTGAAGGGGGGAACGGGCCAAATTTTTGATAGGAAGGGGGGGAATGGCGTTCTGAAAATATGGTGAAGGGGGGAATGGGCCAAAAAAGGTTGAGAACCACTGGACTATATTATTCGGAAAACTATTAGCTCGCTACCAAGCGTCTGGCAAAACTCTGCAGCGCGCAACACAATTGTCACAAGCTGGTAATCCCACCAAGCAATCCACGTGACCCCGGCTGGGAGTACTGTTGCTCCCTGGTTACCTCATTACGCCGGGTTGTTTATGTGATAAAGTGCCGGACTTACAGGCCGATAGCAGCCTGAAATCCCGTTAGTTGCCAAATGACCATGGGCTAGCAAGACAGTGTTGTGTCTGTCTAAACAGCAATAAGCAACGGAGGGAACGCGGACAATGTGGGGGAACGGGGACCATGTGAGGGAGTGGGACAGTGTGAGGGAGTGGGACCGTGTGTTACAGGGGTACTCGGGGAAAGCAAATCATATTAGCATTGCGATCTGCCATGCATGTCAAAAGAGGTGTGTGTGTGTGTGTGCGTGCGTGCGTGCGTGTTTTAGGCATATCAACCAGGAAGAGAAAAAAACACTTAAAAAGCAACCTATCGTGTACACGTCTATAAGGACTTGGCGTGAGTTGGCCGTTGTTCCATTGACAGGAGGTGGGGTAGGAGGTGGAGGAGGAGGAGGAAGAAGAAGAAGAAGCATGGGGGGGGGGGTGAGAGATACCCACCCGATGAGTGCGTGTAGTGTATAAATGTGTTTCTAAACTACGATACGTGTAGTGTATATTGTTGTCGATCTAAACATATAACACGTAAGTTGTTGGGAAACCACTTACAGCAACCGTAGAGCCATTGAATCAGCTGAAATAACCTCATTAATAAATAGTGAAGTTAAAACACATTATCAGTAGCAACAGCGGACATGAAAAAGATTATCAATGACAACAGCGGAACTGAACAGCGCCTTAGTGGCAATACAAGAACAGAACACCGCCTTAGTGGCAATATAAGAAATGAACAACGCCTTAGTGGCAATAAAGGAAATGCTTGCTTGCTTGAGTTCGTTGGCTTGAGCTCCAACGCGAAGTCCTGTATGTCGGATGAAGGCATCCTGTTGTCCAACATCAGTGTGATGTTATACAGGACCTGAGGTCTGCGTGAGTATCCGTTGTCCCATGTCTGGCTTATTGGTGTGCAGACTGGTGGTTTCTCGTCGTACAGGCAGACACTCTCCGACTTCGGAGGAAATAAAGGAAATAAACAGCGCCTTAGTGGGAATAAAGGAAATGTACAGCTTCTCAGTGGCATGAGTGGAATTGAGCAGCACTTGTGACAATAGTGTGACAATAGAGAAATTGAACAACTTCTCAGTTGCAAAAGAGAAATCGAACAGCCTCTCAGTTGCAATAGAGGAATCGAGCCGCACCTTTGTGGCAATAGAGGAATTGAACAGCGCATCAGTGGCAATAGTGAAATTGAACAGCACCTTACTAAACAACGCTCAGTGGCAATATAGGAACTGAACAGCATTCAGTGGCAAAATAGAAACTGAACAGTGCTCAGTGGCAATAGAGGATTGAACAGCGCCTCAGTGGCTATAGGAGTATCGAACACAGGCTTACTGGCAACAGTGAAACAGAGGTGTTTGTTTAAAGGAAACACGTGCCGTTTAACAATCAATTTCTGCTTGAATGATGCACATGCAATTTAAGAATACGTCCACTTCTAGAAAACACACAGCTCAATTGTGTCTGTTTGCCTGAACGGCTAGGTAATGATTGATGGTGTTTCAGTACAGTGAATGTATAACCCTTGACAATGATATATCATGAGAGGGGAAACAGCCCACGGGATATAGTCAGTACTAACTTATTCAGAGCGTAAAGCGTTCTAAAACATTTATAATGTTGCTTTGGTTCAATATTTTTATAACCATAAAGGCCTATACTATAATGAAAGCAAAGGTGTTTGCAAACACTTCAAATGAGATATGTAAGCCATAAAACAAAAATCAAAACGGCGCAGATTCAGAATCCAAACATTACAACAACAAAAAGTGTATGTCCTGTGCAGGACATCGCAATCAACCCCAGACCCTAGTGGAAGTTTTTGATTTACTAAACAGATTAACTTTGTTCAACGCTGCTGTATGTGCGACAAGTCAATATTTAATTCTAACTGACCGGCGTTTGGAACGTACCCAATGCGGCGTCGTTTGAAGGGAAAGTTTCAGCCCATTACACCTCTCGCCCACGCCGACCTCCAAACAAGGTATACTCAAATTTTACACAAATGCTTAGTAGAGAGTAGAAACAACATTTGTATCGAAATTCACGCAGAATGTCTTTAGAATGGAGTATCTATAAATGTTGATTAAATTAAATAATTAAAAATCCCGTAGCAGAAGGAAAATGCATAGAATACCATGAACTGACAGAAAAACCAATGAACAAGTCCTACAAGAGGTAAATGAAAACCGCAAACTCATGAGAGAAATTACAAGTAGACAGTGGAATATTTGGGCACGTTACGAGAAGAAATAAGCTAGAGAACTTGGTGACAACTGGCAAGATTTAGGGGAAAAGAACCAAGGGAAGGCAGAGAAATAAGTATCTAGATGGCCTGACCACATGGCATGGTCGGGACAAGAACACGGAGCTGATTGACGACTATGGTGATCGTGTAAGATGACGAAACATGACCGCCCATGCTTACTGGCATGGCACATGATGAATGAAACAGAAGGTGGCCAGTAATTACACTTACGGCATGGTCACTGTAACGTCCAAGCCGTTACACCAACGCGCCCGCTTAGGTTTTGATAATAACATATCTGATATCTAGAAACTGCGGGCCCAAATGAAGTATCGTGTTGCAGGTGGGCTTACCTATTCAGCCAGTGTTCATTAGTTTTTTTAATGCACTGAATACTGCAATAAAACAGCGAAATAACATAGCCTAAAGCGATCAAGCGGAATTATTAGCCGGTGTTCGGCTTCTTCAATTACCACTTTCCCTCCCCCCGTCTTACAGCCGCAAGCCCAGCCATCATAGGCGGCATCCCATAAAGCCAATCCCCACCGGTGCCATTAGATTCCGCACACTTCCAGCGCCCCTTTTATGCCTTCTCCGCCACCACCGAGGTCAGCCAACACACCAATTTTTCAAAGCCAAACTCCCATGGGATGATGCTGGAGTGGAACACACGAACACGCAAGATCATGGACACGCAGCCATCGATCCGATATGGGCGAAATGACAAGTTGGCGCGTGAAGAAATACTCATGAATTATGTAGAAATATCATTGTTTTAGCCCAGAGGGTGGCAGGGGTCGGAAATAACGCCCGGTAGATTATAAGCATATAGTATGTGTGAAGCTGGGGACAGGCAACGCCAGTTTTAAAAACTTCGCGTTGATGTCGGCCCAGCAGTGTATAAATGTCACAGTCGAGCTGTAAACAAATGCAACGCAATCATCGTCCTTTTCAGGGCCAACTAGGAAGAAGAAAACACATGTCCAGTTGTACTCTAGATAGGCTTGAATAACTGAGTACATTACACGCCACTCATGCATTGGGAAGTTTGACCCAAAAGTTCTCGAAGAAGCGTCAATAAATTGGATAGCTTTATGTTACGACCTCATAATTTCTACACAAGCTGATATTTTTTTTTACATTTTAAATTTCATTAAGTTGATTTCATAGAGAAAAACGAATCCGAAATTGCCAGTAGCACCACGTGTGTTCAAAGCTGCACCCAGAAAAAAATAGCACGAAAAAAAAAAAAAAAAACAGTGTTTCTCTTTGGGCATAAACATGTACTGTTTTTTTTTTTTTGGGCACCTTCTTCAATTATTTCATCAAGGATATCTCAGCATGGCCATTCAAATATAAGCAACGGCAAATGTACATACACAATGAACACTTCTACACATTAATAATAATTATGATGAATTTGTGATTTCACTGTTTGTATGTGTTACAACTATCAAAGGGTGCAACCTTTAAAATTAACGTCCTCCCCGTTGCCAACAGATGCCATCTAGCAATGAAACGGCATTTCATATATTATGTAATATATCACATGCAATCTGCACTATAATATGTTCCATGTTCATATACTTGTGTGTATAGCTAGACTGATTTACCATGTATGTTGAACTCGTGTGTGTGTGTGTGTGAGAGAGAGAGAGAGAGAGAGAGAGAGAGAGAGAGAGAGAGAGAGAGAGAGAGAGAGAGAGAGAGAGAGAGAGAGAGAAAAGACAATATGGAAAACAGACCTGTGTGACAAATTAATTTCAACCCTTTGAAAATGAAGATTGCCCTTTCATAAACAGATGTTATTGGCGCAATGATGCAGACGGGTAAATAGCAAAGTCGGATAGTTAACTGTTCTAGCGGTGGGCACATTGCAACTCTTGTGGGGAAGGGAAAGGTAAACGAACGAACGAACGAACGTCTTTATTTTCAAAGGGTTAAGAATTGGGCACGCAGGCCCGTCTAACATTCTGCCCTCAGGGGTGAGAGAGAGACAGAAAAAAAAACACACACGCACACACAGAGAGAGAGAGAGAGAGAGAGAGAGAGACAGACAGACAGACAGACAGACAGAGAGAGACAGACAGACAGACAGACAGACAGAGATGGACACCACTATTATTACATTCTTGTATCCATCGCTGATGTTTGTCGACAAAATGGAGTCTTCTGAGTTGAATCAAAACACCCAAGTAATCGCCTGGCATTTCCGATTATAGTGTTTTGCTTAGCGGTATTGTAATGTACATCCACATAGATAAACCTCATTAACCTTCCCAAGGATTCGAAGCAGCGGTGCATCAGAAGCCACGCCCTTTTGGTTGACAGATCGGTACCCTAACTCTCTTGGGTTCACTGTACATGTTAAACAAAATCCGTGGATTTGCGAACAGCCCTCCTCTTTTCATATGGGCCATCATCATCTAATAATATTTATCAAAGCTTATGATCACTGCTGTAGACAGAGAAATACATGTGGCGCCATTTACGTATTTCTGCAGACGGGAGTAACAAGAGTTCTTCAGGCACTTGCTGCCCGCGGGAAAAGAACATGATTCAAAACACGATCACGCTCAAACTGTCTTGTCCAGTTGTAAGACATTAAGACACTTGACCCATCTGCCAAAGGCAGCTTAGGCAAGAAACTGGTCGCCCTGCCTGGTATGACCAGGAGGTAGTGAAGGGTACTAGCCAGCCTCAGTCCACAAGTGTAATGGACATTGTCCTTTTTGTTTACAACGCATCCTCACAGCCAGTGTTAACCAGAAACAGTGTTACTGTCTTTTATTGTTTATGACATATTTTTATGTCCAAGATGTTGTTTATTTTAACATAGGGACCGAAGGGGGCTGAGTGGTCTCGAGGTATGGTGTCCGCCTCAAGTGCTGGAGGTCCCGGTTTCAAGCCCCGGTGAAGGCCGGGATTTTTTCACGTGGGCTTCATTCTAGTAACATTTACCCTGGTCTCTGGGTAGTGAGATCGGACACCCGTGCGTATTGTTGAGCACGTATAACATCTCTTGACAGTTGGAAATCGAAAAAGAGTAGCCTAACAGCGCTGCCCGGGCGAAATTTCGAGTCAAACATCTACCCAAAGTATTTCAGGATCCTCGCCGGTGCGACGGAGTTCGTGCACTGAGCTGAGATTCTCTGGACTCAGGCTTGAGTTAGGAGTAGAACAGAGCACTAAAGAGTTAAACCCTTGTGCCGTGATGTTGATTCGTCGACTAAACTAAACAGGGGTCGGAACCTTTCTTCTGCCCGTGGCCATATGGTTATTTATTCGTATCACACAAAATTACCAACTTAAAAATTAGCTTGCTATATTTAGTCAAACATTGAATTAATTAACCCCTAAAGTGAATGATAGCTGGATCTGCTTCTCTCTGTTGAGATGCGTGATATTACCTGGTGCTGATGATGCTGCTAATTGATTCATTGATGACTGTACAGCTCGTTGATTTACCTGAATTTCGAATCCCGCCTGCGGTTGTCTTGGCAGGACCAGCCCAAATTATTTCACGGGCCTTAAATGGCCTTGATGTAACAGATGTATGAATCGACAGCATGATGTGCCATCCCCGCAATGAGGGTCGGGTGAATAAATTTCTAGCGGCCTGTGGTTGCACAAGTAACGATGTTTTCCTATTGCATTTCCACTGTCTTTTCTCTCCCCCCCCCCCCCCCCCCAGCACAAGAATCGTTAACAATGCGCCGCATTGCTTTACACGACGGAAGCACTCTCAGTGTCTTACCTTGATCTCATTAAACAATATCTTCAATCTCAACCGTAATGCTTCTTGTCTGCATGTCCCAGAAAGGTTATAAGCGGCTACATATATGAGAACCGCTGTAGTCAACGAGCCATACAGCCGACGCCTAACATTCAGCGAGCTAAGGGAGATCATCGCAATAATATTTGTTAGTTCTCATTCACCGCGAAATAAAATCACCGCCAATTTAATGCTCTCTGCTTCCCGTAGCTAACGGCCCAAGATGAGCTTCACTGACCGCTACTCACAGAAGAGAAAGGTATGCATGCACATAATAGGCATATATCACCTGGCAGCCGAGGTGTTTCTTATTTATTCCCCGCTTCCAGGGAAGATTCGAATACAAGACAACCGGGCAGTAGGCAAGCGGGCTAGCCACAGTTCTACCGTTGCCACCCAGTTATTCTGGTGAACAATTACCCACGCAGAACTATGCCACACCCACACAATATAGAAGACACTTTACTTAAGGTAACGTGCTCGGTTTCTTCTTGCACATGTGCTCCCTCAAGGGTGGAGATGAGTTTTGGTATTCATGAGCCTTGGGTTTGTTGTGTGGTTGGTTGGTTGGCTATGAATCCGCTGGAAGACTGCCGAGTTTAATAATTCTTACGACCGGTGCACCGGCGCCAAGGTTATCAAAGCCCGGAAGAAGACTTCCGTTTGTCAGGGTGGGGATGGTGTAGCTACTGTTCTTCCGAATAGGTATCAAAAATACAATCACCACGGGGACTGAGTAGGGGATCTCTCCTTCCCCTCTCCACTCAAAAATCAAGACACGTACTGGAAATTAACATCTGAGGGGAGGTAATATTAGGCTGTAACTAGGCTATGTATGATTCAGCCCAGCAGATCCAGACTGGCTGGGATTCGGCTTGTGTTGATCCTGTTTCCTCATCACGTTATGGGTATGTCACTGTCAGCGGACTCCAAGTGATTGCCCAGCAAGCCATGAATGATTTACAGAAAACATAATACAAAGCCTGGTAGGGTACGCCTTACGAAACTAGCTCATGGTATTTATAGGTAACTAGCTGACCCGGCCCGGCTTCGCCCAGGCCCTGGAGGGGATCTATCTATCTATCAGTCTGTCTGTCTGCTTGTTTGTCTGTCTGTCTGTCTGACCCGGCCCGGCTTCACCCAGTCCCTGGTGGGGAGCATCTCATTTAATTAATATAAGTAGTCATATAAGCTCTCCCGTTCCCGACTATCTGTCTGTCTGTCTGAACCTGCCCGGCATCGCATGGCTCCTGGTGTGGAGCATCTCATTTAATTCATATAAGTAGTCATATAAGCTCCCGTTCCCGTTACCGACTGTCTGTCTGTCTGTCCCGGCCCGGCTTCACCCAGTCCCTGGTGGGGCTTTTAATGAAAACTGTTTTTAATCACCGACATGACAGTTGATAAGTTTTGTAAGCAGAAAAAGATGGGTTAAAATGTTATGCATAATGCATTATTTTTATGCAAACTTTAAAAATACCTTAAAGATTATATCATTATTTAATATAACTCATAAGCCTAAAAATAACTATAGACAAAGAGTTTAACAATAGTGCAGGTAAGTCCAACAATATGACTATAAAGTATATAAAAATGTTATTAAAAGTTATGCCCCTTGAAATAACTTTTCTAAAGTGAAGTGCCCCTGCTATATAGACATTATATAATGAAAATGGAAAAGTAAATGTTATTAAATAAGTCGAAGATTTTACATTAAGAAATTATTATAGTCGGTTGCACAGGAATGAAAGGAAGACGTGTAGAAAATTTCATCTCAATCGGATGTACCGTTATCGAACGCATCCAAATCCACAAACCCACAAACAAACAAACATACACTCTGTTTTATAGATATAGATGGAAGCCGAGAGAGAGAGAGAGAGAGAGAGAGAGAGAGAGAGAGAGAGAGAGAGAGAGAGAGAGAGAGAGAGAGAGAGAGAGAGAGAGAGAGTTTCCAAATTCCTTTTTTTTAACATAGGGAGGCATTGTCAACCTTAAGAATACAAGAAAAAGCATTAGGAACACTCACATGAAGAGCCTAACTTCGGAAAATTGAAGACTGAAATTTACTTGTTCGTGTTATTACGCTATTAGGTTATCAACGCTCTGCTAGCATCTATTCCTCCCCATTATATTACCGAAGCCGGCTTCCTGGCCTAAAGGTTAGCGACTTTTCTCCGTAATCTCGTAGGTAATGTGACGACGGAAAGAATCAGCAGTGGTTCGAATCGCGTCGGTAACTTACGGGGTATGTGAGCCGGCCGCTCAGAAAGCAATGGCAAACTACTAAGCGTAATCTTGCTAAGAAAGAAACAATCAGCTGAAAGATGCTGATGTTGACAGCAATGTCCTGTAAAGGATGTAAAGGATACGCAAACAAAGTAGTGCCGAAGGTTTGAAGTTGGGAAAAATCAGGCGCCATCTGCGTGAATAATATTTTGTTCATATACTCATACTCACTGATCTGCCACAGGAGCACATCCTTTTCCACACAAATTCTTCTTCTTCTTTCGTTTGTTTGAAATTTACTGTCTATATCTGCAATGCTGTCTCTTGTATAAACGTCACTGTCTTTCTTAGCTCACGCAGTGGTCCATAGAAAATACTTCCCTTTTGATAAAGTCAAAGCAGAAGTGGCAGAATGGTTTCTGCGACAAAAACAAAACATGTCACTTCCTTTCAGTTTCCGCTGATCGCCTTAAAAAATACTTCATTTCCGTTGTCTAATTTGCCATGTATTAAATATCGCATAATACCGCACGAGATTTTTACAACAAAAAAAAATTTACCCAAGACATATCAAAAATCAATACACCGGAACTAACAAACCTTTCCTTTAATCTGCGCCCGTGCTGGAGCTCTTAATGAACCTCTGCCAAATGAACTTGGGCTCACCTTGAGTCACAGGCAATCTCCATGTAATTTACAAGCAACGTACCCCGCTCCTCCTCCACTATTCTTCTTCATTGCAGAGATCTCCATTTTGTCCAGCAAGTGCAGAAGAGGCTACACTTGTCACCTAATCAATTTTTCCCCTGTTCTTTTTAATCCGCGATGGTTCATTCTTTTCTCTCCCCACCAAATCTATCTATTTAATCTTCTTTCGCCTCGTCTTTTATTTTCGGTGTTTCTTGGTTTAATTAAGACGCCTAGCGCTAGCCGGGCGGCGAGCTCAAAGCAGAAGAGTTGCTGCACTAGGAAATAAATAAATAAACTGGGCTATTTAAATCAATGTCCGCTGCTGATATTAGCTGCAGACACAAGTGGTCAGGCGATATTTCCAATACGAGATGATTGTTATTCTTCCCGCAGCTGTGTAAAACCTCTAACGAGTTTGCACATTTATTTATCTTGTTTCGAGCATGGCCTCAGGTATACCTTTAGGTTCTACATTTCCTCGTCCGGGGCGTTGGGACAATGGGGCCGATCAATTATGTCCCGTCTTCAGATGTATCGGGATTAGCATAACGTTTGAATGCTGTATGTGCATATCCGCGTGTTTGTTGTGTGATATAGAAAAGAGGTTAATGGAACACATGCCGTCACGACATTGTGGGTATATGGTGCTAGGTGTTTGTGGGTCACATATCTTTGAATGTATTACCACCCAGGAAAATCTCTAGTACCTATTCCAGGTAGCGCAGTGATTCGCATGCTAGCTTGCTGGTACGATCGTGCATTCAAATCCCATCTGAATGGAAACAAGGGATGTTTTAATTAATCTGATCGATTAAGTCGACCCAAGTTTTAAGAAAAGGGTAACAGGAAATTACCTGGGAAGTAAAGGCGACTTGTGTTATATCGACCATACTACCAATCCAGTGCCGATTGTTGTAAAAACATGGAATTTGGACCATAAAACCAATACGTTTCAACGTGATATCGACCACACTACCAATCCAGTGCCGAGTGTTGTAAGAATGTGGAGTTTGCACCATAAAACCGATACGTTTCAGCGTGATATCGACCACACTACCAATCCAGTGCCGATTGTTGTAAAAACATGGAGTTTGGACCATAAAACCAATACGTTTCAACGTGATATCGACCACACTACCAATCCAGTGCCGAGTGTTGTAAGAATGTGGAGTTTGCACCATAAAACCGATACGTTTCAGCGTGATATCGACCACACTACCAATCCAGTGCCGATTGTTGTAAAAACATGGAGTTTGGACCATAAAACCAATACGTTTCAACGTGATATCGACCACACTACCAATCCAGTGCCGAGTGTTGTAAGAATGTGGAGTTTGCACCATAAAACCGATACGTTTCAGCGTGATATCGACCACACTGCCAATCCAGTGCCTATTGTTGTAAAAACATGAAGTTTGCACAATAAAACCAATACGTTTCAATATGATATCGACCAGATTTACCAATCCAGTGCCGAAGTACATCGCAAAAATATGGAGTTCGCACCATAAAACAATACGTTTCAGCGTGAGAAGAGATCTTTTTCGTACTTTACTTACTCGTGCGCGGGCGTGTGTATTTAATGAAACCCACGTACGTGTCTCTGTGTGCGACAGCGTATGAAAGTGTGTGTGTATGGCAAGTTAAAACAATCGCCGTGCTTCGCATCCTTCAACACAGAGCACATCAAACAAGGAAGCAAAACCCCAATAAGCCCCACAAGTGAAGTATGTTTCCACCACGCCCGCCTGCTGTCGAACTTTTTCAACACAATACTTGTTCTCAGGCACAAATGGGTTCATTTACATGTCATAGGCCCGCTCCGTGGCGGAGGCGTTACGGACGCAGTTCGTAATCCCGCATACCGTGCTCGAAGCACAGCTGCTGGCGATTTGACAGCAGACCGCCTCACGCTGGTTTTTTTTTTTTTAAATAAAATGTGCCGGTCGTTCAGAAAGCAATGGCAAATTACTGAACGTAAACTTGCCCAGAAATCAACTGCCAAAATATGCTGGGGTTGACTGTTATGTCCTATAAAGGATATGCAACTAACTAACATGCCATAAAGGTCCTGGCGAATAACTCTAGGGTTCCTAGGTATATATTTGAGTACATTGTGTGATGTTGAAAATGATATATATATATATATATATATATATATATATATATATATATATATATATATATATATATATATATATATATGAGTATATATATATATATATATATATATATATATATATATATATATATATATATATATATATATGAGTATATTGTGTGGGGTACGGATTAGTTAACCCATTGGCTAATACATTACAGAGATGAGAAACCTACAATCTTTGAAAAGTGGAAGTTATGATGGCTTCGTGGACATCACACAAGGTACGGCGAGTAGTAGGCCATGGACCATGTGTGAATGAGGTCTGCGCAAAACATCCCATCATCCAAAGTGTCAGTAAATAAATTCCTTAGTCTGAAGCTACACGTTGTTAAAGTTATAATATTGGCGAGTGACTGGATACCCTTAGATCTAAGAAGACATCCTGTGAAGGCTAATCTCCTCGTTCCTTCTCGCCTGTCCGCTCGGGACGACCATCTCTGGCTACCAGCCTTCAAAGGACAGTTCAACACACTGTTCTGACACCAGCTCTCTCCAATAAGCAGAACTATACGGGCCACGTTTACATGTGTATTAAATTACAGAAACGTTATTTTAAATGCTTGTGACTCGAGTAATTCAACATTCGGACATGAAGCCGTCAGCACACTATGTCTCTATGTCAACCTTTGCTCTGAAATTACTTTTACCCAACATATTACCACACTGACCTCACAGCCCGAGTGCATAGTCCATTAATTTCTGTACAGTGATCACTGCAAATATAATCATTTTGTGCAGCTTCCTGTTGTTGTAAATTGTTGCATGCACCCCTGAGTACAACGCACGCACTAGTTGATCTCTGTTGTTGTAAAGAGATACATGCACCTCAGTGCAACTCACGCACTTGTTGATTCCTGCTGTTGTAAAGAGATGCATGCACCTTTGAGTGAAACGCAAACCCTTGTTGATTCCTTTGCATCATGAATTATCTATAAATAAGCAGTTCAAGGACGGGAGAAATGAAGAATGGGATTACAGCAGCTAAACGGAGACGGTTGAGAAACACGAGGAGGTGATCGGGTCACAGCATGGACGAAGAAATAGATTAATAAAAACAGCAGTAGGGCGGAAGGACAACAGGCGGGAAATTAATAACAGAATTTTTAAAGATGGCAGTCGGTAAGAGAGAAGTTTAGAGGACAAGGAGTGCAAGAATGCAGATTAGCTGTGTGAGGTCAAAGAGAATCAGACGGCGATAGACATACATAAGGTTGTGTAAAGTGGATATTTAATCATGGGAAAGAGAAGCAGAATATGTGGGAAAAGAGAGAATAAAGAACAGCCATAAGAAAGAACAGCCGGAAGAAATCAGTAAGAGCGACCAACTAGAGAGAAGAAAGAGAAGCAGAAAATGTGGAAAATAAAACGGAATAAGAAAGAACAGCGGGAAGAAATCAGTAAAAGCGACAAACTGGAGAGAAGAAAGATAAGCAGGAGATGTTTAAAATGAAGCAGAATAGGAAAGAACAGCGGGAAGAAATTAGTAAAAGCGACAAACTGGAGAGACGAAAGAAGCAGAAGGAAGGCGAATAATAACAAGATGGGGGAAATCAACAGTAACAAAAGCAGAAAGGCTAACCCCGAGACGAAAGTCGAGTGGGCGAGGAAACAACAACAGGAACAGACAAAGAACAGTAGGATCAGAAAAACTTAATGCAGAGAATAGTCGAACATTAAATGAAATCCAAGGAATAAAACAGTACTAGCAAAAATAAAGAAAAGAAAGGTAAAACGAAGGAGGAGACAAAAAAGAGAAAGATAAAAAAAAAAAAAAAGTTCATGGACAATTGTTTTAAGTAGTGACAGTAGCAAAAACATTAACCAGAAGCAACAGAGTCAAAGGAACAAGAGAAATAAAGAATATTGGCCAATATATATAAAGAGTATATAAATTGCAAGGCATATCTAAGGTGGCAAAAATGTTTTGAACGCCTAAAACCCAGATAGCCAAGTTCGTCACAATTCAACGCATGCAGCCAATAGGCTTAGAGTTTATGGCTTCAAGAAACTCCAATTCTGAATAATTTCCGCGTAAAAATGTGCATGTGTTACAAAGAAGAGATTCATATCAAGTATAAATCTTATTGTCAACTAAATTACAGAACCATGTTGATGCTCTGTCTGTCTGTCTGTCTGTCTCTCTCTCTCCATATGTGAGTGTGTGTGTGTGTGTGTGTGCGCGCGCGTACGCGCCAGCATGTATTAGTGAATGAATGTTGGAGTTAAAATGAACGAAGATGTCACACTCAGACATTAAAGGCAGTTAAAGGATGGGACAATTGCTGGTCCAGATGATATTCCAGCATAAGTTTTAGACCCAATATCTACTTCTTCTGCGTTCATCCTGAGAGCTTTTAGGACGTGATTGCGTTGTGTCTGTTTACAGCAGAGCTGCGTTCTTGCGCCGTTAACACCCTAACTGAATTACTGAAGAAATTATTGAGCAGTGTCTGGAAGACTGAAGAAATACCACCAGCCTGGAGAGACGGATGTCCGGTGAAGCTACCAAAAGAGGAATCAGTAGTACGAAAAATGGATTATAAAGCCAATACCTACCACCAGAAATGGTGGTTCGGTGGTTTCTAACAAAGCACATCGAATATCGGGTCGACGCTGACGACAACACTTTTCAGTCAGATGATTGCAGGATACATTAAACACACTTGATGGGCGGTCACAATAAATTGGTGTAAAATTTAAAATGGGAAAGACACAGGTATTTAGAATAAATAAAACGATAACTTGATCTTCCTTGATAAAACCACATTCTAGAAGTGGAATACTACACATATTTAGTCACCAATGGAGAAATAGATAGAGATATTACAATAAACAGAACAGGTAACAGGAGATTTCGTGGAAATGGGATATGTGTAGAAGTCAAACGCAATTGAACTGAAACTTACTTGGAAGGATAGGGAGAAAGAAGAATGTGTTTAGAGTGAATAGGGCAGAGGTGTTGTGTGTGTCTGAGAGTGAGAGAGAGAGAGAGAGAGAGAGAGAGAGAGAGAGAGAGAGAGAGAGAGAGAGAGAGAGAGAGAGAGAGAGAGAGAGAGAGAGAGAGACACACACACAGACAGCATGTAACACAGCTTACCTTTCCCATGACCATTCTTTTATTAAGGGCGGCCAGTGCTGCGGCAGCTGCATTCCCATCTATAAACTCGACGAAAGCGTAGGGGTCGTTTCCAGGCTGCATAAAAAGGATGAGAACAATGAATGGTCAACACATAATTATTGTAGAAAAAAAACGTCACAAACGCTTACTTAAAGCGCGATCTATTTAACATCTGACAACTGGAGACAAATAATTACGTACAAAGCTTTTTATAATACTTAAATTCTAAATATAAGGTCATAAAAGAATAAGGGTATTTTTAAAAGATGATAGTTTCGGTAATTGCAACATACGTGGTTTGCATTAGCAGAGCTTAGATAGCTTGGGGTGTTTTGCATCACTACCGTTTAAAATGTCCAGACCACAACAGAATACGTTGTGTCCACCAGCATCAAAATTTTAAACGCAGGTATTCATCGACTGTCATAGAAGTAGAGGAAAGAAGTAGAAGTTAGCGACACACTAATCATCATGCCTCCATGCCTAGTGAAGTAGGGTTTGATGCAACCCCACAGACAATGGTCCGTGGTATTCTGAATCAACTCTATTGACGACATTCCTCCAAAGCACTGTCTTGTATGAGTCCTTGTGAAGATAACATGGTGGTTTCCTCTTGTTTCTCGTATGGAGGTGTATTACCTCTGTCTGAAAAACTGGCTGCCTTGCCAGCAATTGGAATCAACCCCCTCTCGATTCGAGAAACTTGAATCCCGACTGCCGGGCATCCTCTCCTTAATGTAACTACATAGACATTTGTCATGAAAGATGTATAAAGATTCAAGAGATTACGACTCACTGGCTTCTTCAGTGTATTTAGAAAGACAACTAAAGTTAATGTTCAGCAATTCCAGGGTACAAGATCAGCAAGCAGTATAAGAACACGAACATGCAGCGTATATACTAGAACAATAACATCCGGACATGGAAAAACATCGCTTGTAAACAGAGGCTTAGGTGTTGCTGGGCCTGTCAGCTTGCTTGACTAAAATCGACGTCACTGCACTCAGCTCAAACCCATATAGGCCCTGTCTCTCGGGAGATGCAGGAGTGTGGGAATGACGACTTTTACCATATTATACTGATTTTAAACTCATGCCGTGCCCTGACTATGATCACGCCTGATACAGTAAGTGTGGCAAATGACAATCGTTTTACTCGGGGTTGAATCTTGCATCTCCTTTGGGGATTTAATTCGGACGGCTGTCATGATAGTGAAGAAGCGGTAACGCAGCAGCTGGTACGATTTCCATAAGAGCTAAGTGGGTTCACAACTTCCTCCCAAAGAAGAACCAGTGGAAGATTCCAACTTGTGAAGCGTATTCTAGCATGTACAAGAGTGCGTAGATAATTCAGGGCAGCGGTGTTATGAGCCGGTTGTGATATCTTATACCTGATTCTTCAACATGTCATAAATGTGACAGAAACATTTCCTGGAAGCCTTCTGCAGTCATCGTTTTTTGGCCATGTTATGTGAAGACAAATACTGGAACATGTGACAACCAGAAAGATTGGCGGAAAGGGAGATAGAGGAAGACAGCGTGAGAAGATTCTTGACAGTCTTGTGTCATGGTACGGAAGGGAGTTAACACACGAACTGATCCATGACGTCGGAGATAGTAATTTGTGGAGAGGCATGATCGGCCACGCCAGACGGCAAGGCATTGCATGATACGTGGCAATGTAGCAGCGAGTTCTGTTATCATTCTGTAATCTAAGTGTGTCGGATACATCAACACTGCATAAATATGAAGAACATAAAGGGAGGGAAGGGTGGGGAAAATAAAGTATCGTCAGCCAGCCCAAACTCTAGCACACTTGTCGTGGTAGTACTATCCCATTTGGATGGACCCCCTTTCCCTGTAGTGAGGCTCATTGTGATTAACTCACGAAACAAAACATTTCCTGTAGAACGAAAACCCTCTGATCCATCCTAGCCGAAGAATTATCATATACCCTCCGCCTCCCTACGCTTCCTCTGCTTATGTATCACACATACATTTCATTCGCCTTTTTCTTATGGTCTTAAATAATGAACCGGTAATTCCCACAGCTGCCACCACCTCAGCGCCTGCTTTCTTCTCGTCCGCAAAATTATCAACATTCTTCTCAAAAACCATAGTTTCTAGTCTGTAGTTTTCACCAGTTTATTGCTCATTGTCCAGAATTCGCATCCACACAGAAGAGCACGCCATACAAAACGTTTCAGTAAGCGGATTTTTATTTTGTCAAGACATTTATGTGTGTGTATTGTTTTCATTTTTTACGACGTTACTAATTCTTTGAATACATCGATTCTTTTCAGCATTTCTCTTTCATATCTGTCATTACAAGCACTGTCAAGCCTCACATAGCCACTTATCCAAGCCAACTAGGTATTTAATTCTTTGCCTTCCGTTTGCTTTATTATTTCCCCATCAAGCTTTCCAGCTGTCACTTAGTTTTCACATTTATTTCTGTATTTATTTACGGATGTTGTAGTGTGGTGTTTATTTCTTCTTGGAGATATTATAATTTACCTTTTTACGATGTTAATTATAAACCTAGTTTTGTGTAGTCTGGATATTTTTAAATAAAAAACAGATTGACATGTCTGATTTTACAACCTTGATTATAATACAGGATACTGGAATTTGTTGTTTCTTGAAAGCCACCATACATTCAGCTTTGCTAACGTTCAATAATTCTTATCACAATCCTGCACTGCCTTGTCTAGAATTCATTTGTGTGTACTTTCAGAGTACTATTACAATTTCACCTCATAAAATTTTCATTTTTTTTCCTCGACTTACTCCCTCAAGACGTATCTGAGTATTGTCTGGCTGTAGAGGATCAGATGAACTAAGCACCTCCCTGTCTAACTAAACTTGTATATTAGTCTGTAGCATACAGACACAACATTCTCACACAACACATTCCTCTGGGATAGATACTCACTAATGCCTGACATTCAGATACAAGATTACCCCAAACATCCACTACTGCCTCACATACAGATTCTCGCATACTCCAAGACGTCAATTATTGCATCACATACATATTCTCGCATACCTCAAGGACAGACATTCAGTATTCCATCACATGCAGATTCTCACATACCTCAAGGACAGACATCCACAACTCCGTCACACATATAATATCACATATCTCAAGGACAGACACCCACTTTCGCGTTACCTACAAATTCTCACATATCTACAGGCATTCACTACTCTGTCACATACAGACACAAGATTCTCACACGCCTGAAGGATAGATCGTTCACTGCCCCGTCGCACACAGTCTATACACCAGTGCTACGGTTTATTATAGCATGTCACAGAGAAACCACGCACATATGTCAAAACAAACCCGTTACTGCAGACAGGGTCATGTCGGTGAGGTTGAACACTGAACATAAGTTATAGGTTATAGACCAGTGGTTTTCTCAGACGAGAGCGAGAGCGGGGGGGGGGGGGGGGGAGACAGTGGGAGGGAGAGAGAGAATGGGGGAGGGAGAAACGGTGGGAGGGAGAGAGTGTGAGAGGAGAAGAGAGCGAGAGAGAGGGGAAGAGTTTCGAATTTCCTTTTCAGAAGGCGGGTTATGTGGAGGTGGAAATTGTCAACCTTAAGAATACAAGATAAATCATTAAGAATATTCATATAAGGAGCCTAACCTCGGAAAACTGAATACTGACTTGTTTATGATATTACTTATTCGATATTCGATTAGATTATATCAACGCCCTGCTAACCTTTTTTCCTCACCAAGATAGTACCAGAAGTTTATAGCTAGGAAAAATTAGGCCCACGTATGAAGATATAGATGTCACGTGACCAGCCCTGTTTGGGAATAATCACTTCGTTTGACAAAAGTGCCGGCTCCCCCCCCCCCCAGAAGATGACACTTTGGTACCGGGGCGGGAGAACAGTCTCTACACCAAGCTCATTAGTTACATGCAAGCCGGTGCCAGCGTCCCGGGACTATGCACGCACCAGCATCGGAATTAACAGGCACAACTTAATTTCCAGAGCGTAAATAACCATCCAACAATCGTCGAGGTTTTCTGGGGGACGGAGTTGGGGTGAGAGGGGGTGGGGTGTGTGCGAACGAACGAAAAACTTCATTTTCGAAGGGTTAAGAATTGGGCACGCAGGCCCGTCTGACATTCTGCCCTTAGAGATAGATAGATAGATAGATAGATAGATAGATAGAGAGAGAGAGAGAGAGAGAGAGAGAGAGAGAGAGAGAGAGAGAGAGAGAGAGAGAGAGACGATCTAAAAGTTTACCTAGAAATGTTATGATGTCTACCATTATGCTCGTTCGCTGATGGGAGCGTACAAATAGATACAGAATGGATAGGGAGAGACAGGAAAAGTCAGAGATACAGAGACTTGAAGAGGGAGGGTGGGAAAGAAAGAAAGAAAGAAAGAAAGAAAGAAAGAAAGAAAGAAAGAAAGAAAGAAAGAAAGAAAGAAAGGAAAAGAAAGATTCTCAATGTTGTTTTGTTTTGGTCTCAAAATGTAGATGATAATTCAAACATGTAGTGTGTGTCATAATGTCAGCGGGCGCGTCATGGAAAACGATAGAGAACTGTGCTGATGATGTCACGAGCACGGTTGGACGAGGGTTCAACATCTCGGTTCGTCGCCTGCCAAGTGAGGAAAAGATTGGCTACCTATTCCTCCGTGCATTCAGGCACATTGAAGGCCCTATCACATCTTCTCTCTTGGCCTTTCCCTGCTTCTCTTCCCCTGCAGCTGTTCCCGCTGTCACGAAGTACTCTAGCTTATCCGTCCCCGTGACGCGCAACTACTGAAACAATTTATTATCATACTAGCAGCACATCGATTTGAAAGACCACGAAGGTATTATTTTCCTCTCAGCTGACACACAAACACAACAATCTTAGGTATGATAATGTCTCGCAACATTTCAATAGCAATAAATTACAAACTGAAATCTTCAGAGTCTGGTGGCTCGTGGAAAGAATACATCACATGTTATTATCTTTTATCTCCCCTCCAACCGTTTTTTTTCCCTAAAGAAATAACCATGCATTTTTAATAGATAAGAATAGCAAATGCAGTTAGCCATACTTGTGATCTTGAACACGATTTATGCACTAACACTGGCACCACCGTTTAAATACTACGGCTTAGTGAAACACAACCTTATTGGGGGAGGGGGCGGGAGAAAAGAAGAACCGGATAGACAGAGAGTGGGGGAGGAAGGAGATTGACAGATAGCAATCGTTAAAGGGCTTAAAGGGAAAGTAGCTATTTCATTGCACCGGGTCTTTCCCATATAGCTCGGTCTATTTCCACAGGGCGGGCTGCCAAAAGTGTTGCACAAAGCACGAACTCCTTAGCTCCGGCGAAGATCCCCAGGATTATCAGAGAAAATAGCACTCCGTGAACCAGATGATGGAGACCGAAATCGAACCCACAACCTTTGGGCCCGCCAGGCAGGCGACTAAACCAGTTCGCCACGGAAACCCACAATCGTTAAAGATAATGTTAAAGGTGTAGAAAACACAGATAGACACATTTATTGAAAGCCTAAGGCACGCCAGAACTCGAATCTGTCACAACCCAATTATAAATTATAAAGTATACTTGTTCCTTCAACGAGGCGCCATCTTCACGTGCAAGCGATAAACCGTTCTTGGGTGCTATTCAATATTTGTGGAATTTAATTCTCATGTGCGTATGCATGTGGGTGTGTATGTTTACAGGTGAAAGGCAGATGTCCTCATAGAGGTCGTGGTGTTGTCCAATTTTAAGCTCTCTCTCTCTGTGTGTGTGTGTGTGTGTGTGTGTGCGTGCGTGCGTGCGTGCGCGTGCCGGCTCTTTTTTTCTCTCCAGCAACCAACCTTTCCTTTGCATCTATTTCGCTCTGGACCACGAACGGACGGAACGAAGAACCTTAGTACTTCACTGGCCTCCTCTACCCCCCCCCCCCCCCCACCCAACACTCACACACACAAAATCTACCCGTGGTCCAGACTTCCAATTTGTGTATGGCTAATTAGTTAAAATGTAAGACTTATTTAGTTATATGCTGTTAGTTTTTTTTTTTTTCGAAGTTGCAGCCCCAATGCCACACGTGTTAATGTTTTTGCTTACTAGAACAACGGCTGGGGTTCAATTCCCATCAATGGCAGGAATTATTTTTTTCTTTTTAAATCTATGCCGGCCTGGCGTCAACTCAGGATGATACCATTGGCGCCGGATAACTGTTGGATTTGTCTGGGAAGGGACGAAAACGAGAAAGAAAACTGGCCACCTGGCATCATTATATTCTGGCCAAGACTATATGAAGGTTACGCACTTCACACGTCCATGCCAGAATGTGCCCAGAACCACCTTGACCTGTTCACAGATGCGTCCATGTCATACAGTAGTCTGTATAGAACATTTTTACACGCCTGAAGGCGTACTGCACATACGGTGACAGACCCAGGTTTCTATTGACCAATCAGCACTCGATGGGGGATGTGATCAGTATCACACCGGCCGCCTTGACTTCCCAAGACATTTCCTGCTACCCATTTTAGGCTGTGTCGACCTCTGAGCCCAGGTCAATTCATTTTTTTTTTTACAAATTCGAATTCACCTGCAGCGTAATACACGAGTATTAAAATAAACTGAATGAGTAATGTTTAATCAAATTACCAACCACAGATACGGCTCTTCCCTTAAGATAGTGGTCCCAGATTCTGACCCGACCTGGTGTCATTTAACAGAAATTAACACAGGTTAATATCAGTTATATCAATCCTTTGTCAAAGACACAAGGTGTGAGTTCCAGGTGTACTTAACTCTGAATGCAAACATGAAATCGGGGTTTCCCGGTAAGACGTTGAACTTAGTATGCAATATTTGTGTTTTCGGGAGGTTGCCTAGCATAATCAAGATACAGTATTCCCGTCTTGTACCCCTGTTCTTAGAGTCATCACAGGAGGGATGAGATCAACCCCTATAGTAGCAATGGAGAAAATGGGGAGGACACAAGCTTTAAGAGAACGCAGAGATACAAAAACATTAATACAAGCAGAAAAGTTTCTCAGCTTGCCAGGCCACCCTATGAAGAACCGATTTGAAAACTTAGCTATGGGGCGGTTGAAAAGAAGTAGTTTCATCCACCAGGCAAAACAACTCTGCAGAGAATCCATCGATCTTCCCACAGTTGGTATCCCCCTGACAACTATTCCAGAACAAACCCCGTGGAAAGATGAACATAGAATATCACTACAAATCCAGTCAAAAGTTAGAGGAATATTGGACAAGGAAGAACAGAACAGAGTACAGCGCAGAACAGCCACTCTCAGCTTCCTTGATGATGAATACCCACATGACCTCTGGATCCGAGTCTACACAGATGGGTCAGCACAAAATGCTGTTCGAAATGGAGGAGCGGGAGTGTACATAGAATACCCAAATAATACTAGAGACACGGCCAGAATTCCAACAGGAAAGTACTGCCATAACTATGATGCTGAAATTGAGGCAATCAAGATAGCCACAGAAAAATTACAAAATACCAGCCATGGTACACAACCTGCAGTGATATTGACAGATGCAAAATCCGTAATAGAGGCGCTCCTGTCTGGGAAATTGCCAGTTCTGAGGACACTACTTTCTGAACTTAGCAGTCAGCGTAAGATCACCATACAGTGGATACCATCCCACTGTGGAGTCCCCGGAAACGACAGAGCTGATCGATTGGCTAAGGAAGAAGCAACAGAAGAACAACCTGATGTGCCCATTACATACCACCAAAAGAAAAGAATGATCAAATCAGTCAGAAAGCCACCAAACCTTACTCAAGACGACTACCACGTTATGGACAGACCAGAACAGGTCATTCTTCTGCGCCTCAGAACAGGACACAATAGATTACGCAACCACTTGTATACAAAATTTAAGATTGGTGACTCAGCCATGTGCACATGTGGTTTGGCGTCGCAGACAGCAGAGCACATACTCCAGGATTGCCCAAACTACAACATATCCAGGCGAACCTTCTGGCCTAGAGAGACAACAGTGGAAGATAAACTCTATGGACCGCTGAATGAACTAAAAAAGACTGTTAGATTCATACAAGAGACGACATTGCAGTTGTAGACATGTTTCAGGCGAACGAAAGAAGAAGAAGAAGAAGTACCCCTGTTCATCGCCTCTCTTTCGAGGGGTTTGTGTCACGCCGAATTATACACCTCAAAGCTGTGTGTTCTACTTCGTCATGAATTTGTGTATCGTTTGCTTCCTTTACACAGATTTCATCTAACGCAACAGGCTCTATTCTACCCGTATTTAGATTTAGTTTTCTTAATAATTCTGAAAGGGCGGCAATCTTTGTGATTTTCAACTGCCGTGGTATTTTGAACGTGTAAATCTTACGCTTATCCGAGAGACTAGGTATACGATCCAACTACTCAAGGGATCAGGTGAACGCGTGATGCCAATGGTTATTGCGAAAATGCCCAGTTTTATGCAGGGATGGATTTAAAGACTAAGAAGGTGAACATGTACAGACATCATCATCAAGAATTTAACTTGGTGTATAAGTCAATTAACCGGTCTCCCTGGTCAAGAGGTTAACGACATTGTTCGTAATCCCGTATATCCACGTGGGGAAAACAGAAGCTGCGAGAATCGGCAGCGGTTCGCGCCGCGCTGGTACCTTACGGGGGTATGTGGCCGGTCTTTCAGAAAGCAATGGCAAACTACTGAACGTAAAACTTGCCTAGTACATCAACAGTAGCTGAATAATGATGGTGTTGACTGCAACGTCCTGTAAGGGATATGTAACATAAAAAATAAGCCAATTATATAAGTCACTGCAGATCTGTGTTGCCGCATTGCTAAATGTGCCTGCGCTTTAACTTCCAATACGCTGACTGTGGGGTACTGTGTGTGTGTGTGTGTGTGTGTGTGAGGGGGGGGGGTGTGATGATATAGTAAGAAGAGATAAAGAGAACAGGAACTGTAAATGAACAGTAAAAGACAGTCAGACAAACAGAGAGGGGGTACATTCACGAAGAAAGGTAGAGCAGAAAATAAGATAAGACTTCTTTCAAAGTCTATCCTTCACCACATTTCTATCAGTGTATACAATTCTCGGTTTTCAGGAACTGAACAGTTTTTCACAACAAGACCTTGACTTTTTAAGAATTATGTTCTAATCATAGTTAAAAGCAACACCAACAAATGTTGTATGTTTGCCCTTGAGACAAGACGATATTTCCAAGTGTCAAAAGATCAGATCAATGCCATCTTGGAAACAAAAGTCGTCACTAATTTATCTAAGGAATTCTATGTCTCACGGTGGAGAAGACGGTGGAGAGATAATATAGTTACAGACCTACAAGCACTTGGAATCAACGACTGGCAAGAGAAGGTCAACCAGAGAGACGAATGGAGACGGCTTGTATCTGCAGCAAAGAACCTCAATGGCTCGGAACGCTGAAGAAGAAGAAGAAGATTCCATGTCTCACCTTTATGCTGGACACTATTTCTCTTCAGTACAAACGTCTATGTTATCTTCGTAAGTAAACCCCTGGCATACTCGCATTTTGACACTCGCTCGCTCAACCCAAGTAAAACTATAGCTGCAAAATCCAACCATCTATGAACGGGACTACAAAAAAGCTCGCTCGGTATGAGTTGGCTGAGTGTCTATGTTCCGTTAGAAGAAGAAAGGCGAAAGACAAAGGAGAAGAATCGCATTTAGCTTCCATTTTCCCCTCCAGCATTGTTTTCAGGAGAGTATTTCCTTAGTATTCGGAATCGTTTCATTCAGTTTATTTAAGGTTTTTATATATCATATTCGTTCCTTTGTTCTGTTAATTCGAATTGCGGTGGTATTAATTCTTCTTACAAACGCTGCTCACAGTCCATGAATCCGCATCATATTATAATGTACAAAATACACAGAACTTAATGATCCTCAGTTTAACGTTAGGGCAGAAACAAAAACCCACAGCCCAGTTTTTTCAGTTGTGAACAGGGCATGCTAGAATCAATAGCCACCTAGCCCGTATCAATCCCCAACCTGCACCCCTGTGCAGACATTGTTATCGCCCTAATGAAACCATCGACCATCCTCTGTTCACATGCTCTGCACTTTAAAACGTCACTGAAGCGCTACTGCAGCCGTCTCCAAACGCTACAAACTCACACCATGGGTCCCGCAGCTGTAGACCTACACATTCACAAGAATGACTTTGATCTGCCACGAATATATAACTTGGCATGTCCGGGGTTGTGCAGCAACGACAACAACAACAACAACAACAACAACAACAATCGTTAAGTCATACGAATATATAACTTGGTATGTCCGGGGTTGTGCAGCAACGACAACAACAATCGTTAAGTCATACGAATATATAACTTGGCATGTCCGGGGTTGTGCAGCAACGACAACAACAACGACAATCGTTAAGTCATACGAATATATAACTTGGCATGTCCGGGGTTGTGCAGCAACGACAACAACAACAACAACAACAACAACAACAACAATCGTTAAGTCATACGAATATATAACTTGGTATGTCCGGGGTTGTGCAGCAACGACAACAACAACAACAATCGTTAAGTCATACGAATATATAACTTGGCATGTCTGGGGTTGTGCAGCAACGACAACAACAACGACAATCGTTAAGTCATACGAATATATAACTTGGCATGTCTGGGGTTGTGCAGCAACGACAACAACAACAACAACAACGACAACAACAATCGTTAAGTCATACGAATATATAACTTGGTATGTCCGGGGTTGTGCAGCAACGACAACAACAACAACAATCGTTAAGTCATACGAATATATAACTTGGTATGTCCGGGGTTGTGCAGCAACGACAACAACAACAATCGTTAAGTCATACGAATATATAACTTGGCATGTCCGGGGTTGTGCAGCAACGACAACAACAACGACAATCGTTAAGTCATACGAATATATAACTTGGCATGTCTGGGGTTGTGCAGCAACGACAACAACAACAACAACAATCGTTAAGTCATACGAATATATAACTTGGTATGTCCGGGGTTGTGCAGCAACGACAACAACAACAACAATCGTTAAGTCATACGAATATATAACTTGGTATGTCCGGGGTTGTGCAGCAACGACAACAACAACAACAATCGTTAAGTCATACGAATATATAACTTGGTATGTCCGGGGTTGTGCAGCAACGACAACAACAACAATCGTTAAGTCATACGAATATATAACTTGGCATGTCTGGGGTTGTGCAGCAACGACAACAACAACGACAATCGTTAAGTCATACGCATATATAACTTGGCATGTCTGGGGTTGTGCAGCAACGACAACAACAACAACGACAACAACAACAATCGTTAAGTCATACGAATATATAACTTGGTATGTCCGGGGTTGTGCAGCAACGACAACAACAACAACAATCGTTAAGTCATACGAATATATAACTTGGTATGTCCGGGGTTGTGCAGCAACGACAACAACAACAACAATCGTTAAGTCATACGAATATATAACTTGGTATGTCCGGGGTTGTGCAGCAACGACAACAACAACGACAATCGTTAAGTCATACGAATATATAACTTGGTATGTCCGGGGTTGTGCAGCAACGACAACAACAACGACAATCGTTAAGTCATACGAATATATAACTTGGTATGTCTGGGGTTGTGCAGCAACGACAACAACAACAACGACAACAACAACAATCGTTAAGTCATACGAATATATAACTTGGTATGTCCGGGGTTGTGCAGCAACGACAACAACAACAACAACGACAACAACAATCGTTAAGTCATACGAATATATAACTTGGTATGTCCGGGGTTGTGCAGCAACGACAACAACAACAACAATCGTTAAGTCATACGAATATATAACTTGGTATGTCCGGGGTTGTGCAGCAACGACAACAACAACGACAATCGTTAAGTCATACGAATATATAACTTGGCATGTCCGGGGTTGTGCAGCAACGACAACAACAACAACAACGACAATCGTTAAGTCATACGAATATATAACTTGGCATGTCTGGGGTTGTGCAGCAACGACAACAACAACAACGACAACAACAACAATCGTTAAGTCATACGAATATATAACTTGGTATGTCCGGGGTTGTGCAGCAACGACAACAACAACGACAATCGTTAAGTCATACGAATATATAACTTGGCATGTCCGGGGTTGTGCAGCAACGACAACAACAACAATCGTTAAGTCATACGAATATATAACTTGGTATGTCCGGGGTTGTGCAGCAACGACAACAACAACGATCGTTAAGTCATACGAATATATAACTTGGTATGTCCGGGGTTGTGCAGCAACGACAACAACAACGACAATCGTTAAGTCATACGAATATATAACTTGGCATGTCCGGGGTTGTGCAGCAACGACAACAACAACGATCGTTAAGTCATACGAATATATAACTTGGCATGTCCGGGGTTGTGTAGCAACGACAACAACAACGACAATCGTTAAGTCATACGAATATATAACTTGGCATGTCCGGGGTTGTGCAGCAACGACAACAACAACGACAATCGTTAAGTCATACGAATATATAACTTGGCATGTCCGGGGTTGTGCAGCAACGACAACAACAACGACAATCGTTAAGTCATACGAATATATAACTTGGCATGTCCGGGGTTGTGCAGCAACGACAACAACAACGACAATCGTTAAGTCATACGAATATATAACTTGGCATGTCCGGGGTTGTGCAGCAACGACAACAACAACGACAATCGTTAAGTCATACGAATATATAACTTGGCATGTCCGGGGTTGTGCAGCAACGACAACAACAACGACAATCGTTAAGTCATACGAATATATAACTTGGCATGTCCGGGGTTGTGCAGCAACGACAACAACAACGACAATCGTTAAGTCATACGAATATATAACTTGGCATGTCCGGGGTTGTGCAGCAACGACAACAACAACGACAATCGTTAAGTCATACGAATATATAACTTGGCATGTCCGGGGTTGTGCAGCAACGACAACAACAACGACAATCGTTAAGTCATACGAATATATAACTTGGCATGTCCGGGGTTGTGCAGCAACGACAACAACAACAATCGTTAAGTCATACGAATATATAACTTGGCATGTCCGGGGTTGTGCAGCAACGACAACAACAACAATCGTTAAGTCATACGAATATATAACTTGGCATGTCCGGGGTTGTGCAGCAACGACAACAACAACAATCGTTAAATCATACGAATATATAACTTGGCATGTCCGGGGTTGTGCAGCAACGACAACAACAACAATCGTTAAGTCATACGAATATATAACTTGGCATGTCCGGGGTTGTGCAGCAACGACAACAACAACAACAACAATCGTTAAGTCATACGAATATATAACTTGGCATGTCCGGGGTTGTGCAGCAACGACAACAACAACAATCGTTAAGTCATACGAATATATAACTTGGCATGTCCGGGGTTGTGCAGCAACGACAACAACAACAATCGTTAAGTCATACGAATATATAACTTGGCATGTCCGGGGTTGTGCAGCAACGACAACAACAACAACAACAATCGTTAAGTCATACGAATATATAACTTGGCATGTCTGGGGTTGTGCAGCAACGACAACAACAACAATCGTTTAGTCATACGAATATATAACTTGGCATGTCCGGGGTTGTGCAGCAACGACAACAACAACAACAATCGTTAAGTCATCTTTCTTTGTTAGAATATCTAGAATACTGTGCTGTACGCCTTTTGTCATTTCGACTCTCCATCATTTCTATTTCCATCAGCCATTGTCTGTCAGTAAATGTGAAACGTTATGGGTTGTTCGGGATGTTTCAATTCACTTCTATTTTCATTTAAAAATTTGGTTATTAAACTTCCTTGCCCATTAGTTATCTCTGCCATTTGAAATACTGCCTATAGTACAGTGGTTCTCAAATTTTTTTTTGGCCCATGCACCCCTTCACCATATGTTCAGAATGTCACCCCCCCCCCCTTTTTTTTTTGTATTGCTTCACTATAAATCCCCCCGCCACTACACAGTATACGTAATAATAGAAGCTAAATTCAATAAAACATGCTAGAACAATTCTAGACGTCTACATAAAACGTGATGGGCGGGTCTACTTACGTTATAAAACGAATTTCAGAAGAGCGAGAAGTACAGAACAGTAAAGTATGGAGGGAAAAACAATATCAAGTAATTGGTTCTTGTATTAACGCGATCTTGAAATAATCTTAATTCCCCCCCCCCAAAACCATAACATCCCCCCCCCCACACAGGGGGGGGGGAGTCCCCATCGGCTGAGAACCACTGCTATAGTAAGTACCTTGCGGTGTAGGACCGGGGGGGTCTTGAGCTTGTGAATTAAGGCCACCTGGCTAGTGCAGACGCCGCCTTGATGGGAATTCGGACCTATAACTGACCAGCGGTCAGCCTACTAGCCACTGCTAAAAAAAAAAAAACTGGGAAGAGGGGGAAAAATGAAATTTAAAAAAAAAAAAAAATGTATCGTTTCTGTTCCACTGATAAGTGTTGCCGAAAGAATTACAAAAAGAGCAAGGATCAAAGGGCACAGCCAGATAGCACTTATCCCGCCGTTAGCGTGCAGAATAGCATGTTTTTGTCACCAACGACAGAAAATAATTCTGACTTTCCAGGGGTTAGAGAACAGGTATCTTGAGTGAAACCGACATGCTTAACTTCTTAAATATCTGTTACCTTGTTCTCAGAGATTTAAAAGAAAAAAATCTTGTTTTTTTTTTCTCGTTCTCCCTCCGTCTTCTGTGCTTCTTGCTGCTCATTCTTCTTCTTCTTCTTCTTCTTCTTCTTCTTCTTCTTCTTCTTCTTCTTCTTCTTCTTCTTCTTCTTCTTCTTCGTCATTGCTGTTTTGCCTTTTAGCGTCGGGTTAAGATAGCAATTCTGAAGAGATCTCCGGTGCCTGCTTCATACATGTGGCCTCAAATACCCCGTGGATGCATCGTTTGCAGAGAAATATCGATAGTAAGTTGCAATCCTGACATGTCAATAGATTAGAACCAAAGATATATCTTCTCCAATGCTATGCAGCGTTTATCAAAATATTACATTCAAACATGAAGCCCGCCCAAAGACCATACACCAGAGCTGTTGCTGTGTTCTCAATCAATCAAGCTAGCTTCCGAACTGAGTGGTTTGTCTTAAAATAGCTCGGTAATTTCTATTGCGCATTAATTGTTGTTAACATAGTTTCTGACAAACCCTAATCTATACCGTTTGACAACCGGCATTGTCAAGTTTCATAAAACATGCACCGCAAATATTTTCAATGCTGACATTTGGAAAACAAAAAAAGAAGGAGAAATGTTTTTGCAACGTCTTAAATGGCCAAGTGTCACGGATTCGTGACAATAGGAGCGATGAAATAAGCAGAAGCATTTGTCCATCCATGGGCAGATCAACGCACCATCGGGTTTATGTGCACCTCTCTCTCTCTCTCTCTCTCTCTCTCTCTCTCTCTCTCTCTCTCTCTCTCTCTCTCTCTCTCTCTCTCTCTCTCTCCCCATCCATCCATCTGTCTGTCTGTCAAGGTAATCCCATAACCGACACTTCTGTGTGTGGGTAGAAAGTGATGTGCCACCATATATTCTAGGCCACGAGGTAATGAAGTAGTAAGATCAGTTGTTTTCTTCCTTCACTATAAATTCCCAGTACACTCTGAAAACTAACAGCGACCCGTTTTCACGAGTCTACCCGAGGGGCCATACTGGTCGCAAAAATAATCCTACCCCTGCAGGGGAATGAACCGTAGACCACGGTCTTGGTAGGCAAACGATTTTACCATGATGCCATAGCGGCTTATGCATGTGTGTGCGTGCATACAATTAGGTGCGAGTGCGCCCACACATGCATTATATACACTCACATATAAATGATATTATACATGCCCATCTCGTATGTGCATAAAAGTGTTGTAACACAGAGGTAATCAATATCTGCCTTATAAAAACCTAAAGGCTGGTTATAATACCAACTTATACAACCATATAAGAGAGCCTGAACAAACTTTGGTAAACCAAGATGTAGGTCACATGATTACAGTAAATATAAACGATTAACTTCCATACACGCGGTGTTCCAACAGAATAATAAAAAGAAACAACCAGCATATGTGACCCAGCAGGACATTAAACGACCATACATAATTTGACCAGACAGACAATCGGCCAAACTTAAAGTGATCCAATAATAAAGTAAACAAGCTGTTAACTGTTATAGAATAAGGGAGATCTAATAGTACAGCTGATAGTTAACGTCATATTTATAAATTGATCCTATAGTACAGTAAACATAAATATCTAAATGTCATAGATATAGTGATCCTGTATTAACCAGTTCACTGTCACGTAACAGGGGATCTGACAGTAAAGCCAGCCAAAACAGCTAAATACCATATATAAAATGATTCTGCAGTACAGTAAACATACACAGGTAAATGTCACACATCCGGTGATCAAGTAGTACAGTAATCATCAAACAGTCAGCTGCCATACATAAGATGATCCAATAGTTAACAGTAAACATAAACAGCTAATATATACATCATGACTCAAAAATACAATAAACATGAAACAGTTAACTGTTATACATATACATAAGATTCAATAGCAGTAAACATAAAACAGCTAAATGCCATACATAAGATGATTCAATAGTACAGTAAACATAAAACAACAAGATATCATACATAAGATGATCCAACAGTACAGTAAACATAAATAAAACGATCTAATAGTATCCATCCATCCATCATGTGCCATGCCGGTAAGCGTGGGCGGTCATGTTCTGCCATCTCACTCGATCACCAGAGTCGTGGATCAGCTCCGTGTTTCTGTCTCGACCATGCCACAAGGCCAAGCCATCCAGGTACTTGCTTCTAGGTCTTCCCCTTGGTCTGTTCCCCTCGATCTTACCAGTTGTCACCAAATTTTCCAATCCATTTCTTCTCATAACATGCCCAAAAAATTTAGACTGTCTACGTCTAATTTCTCTAATCAATTTACGATCTTCATTTGTTTCTTGAAGACTTGTTCATTGGTATAGCAAACATAAAATAATCAACTGTCAAACTATAGGCATCTAGAAATATAGTAAACATGTAACAAGCATGCACCCTAAGATCCACCCGAACAGCAAACATAAACAATTAACCGTTATACAAAGGGACCCTATAGTACAGTGGTTCTCAACCTTTTTTGGCCCGTGCCCCCCTTCACCATATTTTCAGAACGTCATCCCCCCCCCCCCCTTTCGTATTTCCTACCTAAATATTTGGCCCATGCCCCTCTTCACCATATTTTCAGAACGTCATTCTCCCCCCCCCCCCTTCATATTTCTTACCTAAAAATTCCCCCCTCCCGCCCCTACACAGTATACGTAATACTGGAAGCACTTACTAAAACAAGTCTAGACATCCACATAAAACGTGATTTGTGGGTCTAGTTACTTTATAAAATGAATTTTAGAAGGGTGAGACGTACAGAACCTTAAAATATGAAGGGAGAAACAAGATCAAGTAATCGGTTCTTGTATCAACGCGATCTTGAAATAATCTTCATCATCCTCCCCCCCCCCCCTTGGAAACCCCAAAATTCCCCACTGGTTGAGAACCACTGCTATAGTAGATGGTGCAATGCAGGCGCCAAGTTGTCAGACTTCCTTCATTCTGGGTTAACCCTAGAACTACCAGGATTTTTTTAGTAACTAATTAACTAACTATTTAACTCTAGAAATACAAGTTGTTGTTTTTTTAAGTAACACTGGTTACCAATGGGGTCCATATGGAACCCATCATTTAATATAGTTAAAACTGAAGTTTTTAATAGAGAAAGCGAAAGTTGACACTATGGTCCATTTGGACACCATGGTAGTTCTAGGGCGAAAGCATTGTAAGATGAGGAATAGCATTGTCCCCATGAAGTTTCAATCCTTAAATTGAGGACGGGTATCTCCTTAATTTATTTTATTCTAGAGTTGACAAAAATGGCTACTATATAGTTTTTTTTTTTTTAAAGAAGTAAAGGCAGCGAGAGGCGCAAGATATTGCATGCAGTAACAGAAACCAAATTAAAAATCATGGCATTATATACTGTGGCATTACTTTCTGCATTCAATTTTTAGAGACAATAAATGAATCGTTTAGATTTCTTGTGACAAGAAAATCAAATTTTCTACTATTTTTGGTCAATAACTAAAGAAATCCTGGATACATAGCTTATTATTTGTTATGCAGCTATTTAAACGTCCCACGTGGTGCATCATTCTATGTCTTCACTTATTTCTTGTGTCCAGTATTTGTCCTCCTATGGCTGACTTCGACATCTCTTTCTTTTCTATTTTCCATTTATTTCATAGGTGACTTATTAACAGAACATTTGGTGCTGTCAACATCTTGTTTTCTTCACAGCTCACGATATTCTCAACATCCTTTTCAAATATCTCATCCTTCTTACCCTCAGTTACTACATTTGTTTGTTACTCATTGTCCATCATTCTCATCCACACAGCAGAACAAACCACGCATAAACAATGGATAAGCAGATACACAGGAGAAAATGATACCACACATAACCAGCAGATAAGCAGATACACGGGAGAATATACCACACAACCAGCAGATACACAGGAGAACATACCACACAACCAGCAGATAAGCAGATACACAGGAGAACATACCACGCATCTAGCAGATATACAGGAGGGTTTCGTTTGCCACAGGTCGCTCCCCGCACAAACCAGGAACGGTCAGTCTGCAGTCGACGTCCACTCAGCGAGCTTTTGGTTGGACTTTTCACGAAGGACATTCCACTCTCACTCGGACATTTTTGCGTTGTGCCAATTTTTTTTTTGCACCCTTAGACCGGCACATCCGACTTCTGCTGGCGTTTGTTGACTAGGTTAGCCTCCCCGAGTAGATGCACAGGAGAACATACCACACAACCAGCAGATAAGCAGATACACAGGAGAACATACCACACAACCAGCAGATAAGCAGATACACAGGAGAACATACCACACAACCAGCAGATAAGTAGATACACAGGAGAAAATACCACACAACCAGCAGCTAAGCAGATACACAGCCGAACAAACCATTGATACCGTGGATAAGTGGCTAAACAACAGAACACACCACATACATCCATCCAGTAAGTGGATAAACAGCAGAACAGACCACATATAACCATCCAATGCACATGTACGCAGCAAACCAGCAAAACGGACCACAAATAACCAACGGATAAGTGTGTACATAACAGAAAAAACCACGCATAATTATCCGGTAAGTGGATACACAGTAGAACAGACAACATAAATATCCAGTAAACGGATAGTGCATGAACAGAACAGACCACATATAACTATCCAGTAAATGGATAGTGGATACACAGAACAAACCACACATAACTATCCAGTAAATGGATAGTGGTTACACAGGAGAAAAGACCACACATAACTATCCAGAAAATGGATAGTGATTGTTCAAAACAGACCATACATAACCATTCAGTAATCAGCTAGACAACAAACAGACCACAAATTACTTCTGTATTTCTCATTTTGTACATTTTACGGAGCCCACAATCACTAGCAATTGCCATCAACTAGTAAGTAACTAATTCTTTCTCTAGAACCCAAGCAGGAAACAAATCTCCATCCTAGGCCTAATCACAGCCAGTCAACATGTGATACGTTGCATAGTGATCTAGTCATGTTCAAATATGTCTCTTTGTAGATGTGAAGCTCCAAGGCCAGTCTTGCACACCCTGACAGGCAAACGTCAATCCGGTGCACTCCTCAATAGGTGCAACTACTTTATAGTAGTAGTAGCATGTGCATGTACTTGGCTTGAGTTTAAAACGAGTGAACAAAAAGTGTATGAGACTGTCATAAAAACAACTGTCATTTACTGCCAATATAGTACCTTACGGTGTATGGCAGAGGGGTCTTTCAGCCTGAGGAATTAAGGCCGTCTGACTGATGCAGTCGCCGCGAACTGTGCAGGTTAGGATTTTCTTTTTTCCCCCCGACAAAAAATTCCACACCTTACCGAGGGATCGAACCCGGGTCTCCCGAAGTGTAGGAGACCAATGAGTTCAAACTCAGGCTTCCATATGATTCACACCCAATCAATCAAACTTTGCTTTGTTTTGACCTGGATATAAGATTAAATGTCTATATTTAATTGATAGATGGAAAACAAATCAAATGATTCATTCGAACGTCCTATTGTAATGAAACCCGACCAGCGGCCGATGTTGTGGATACAATCTGAGCACTAGCTATAGGGATAGAGGAAAATCAAGCATTGGATTATGCGGACATCATGCTCTATTTAAGTTGGAAACTTCAACTTCCCCCATTAAGTTTAACATCATAAAAGATATATGGTAACATACAGATAAAGACATAGACATGACAAACAGACAGGCCGGAGGGCGGGCGGCCAGGGAGGCAAAGACAGACAGACACAAAGATAGGTTCAGACCGGGAGGCAGGTTCAGACAGGCAGAATTGGCTATGCACAATATCAAAACACCTGTCCCAAAAAAAATAATCTTGGAATGAAATGACTGGTGAACATTTAACAGTAAACAGTGTGGAGAGACGTTCTCTGGGACGAAAATGGGGACGCATTCACCTACATTTAAGATGGAAATTCCATACTAATTATAGAATTAAAACCTGACACAGAGAAACTATGGTAAATATTTGCAGTCTGTACTCAGACATCTTACATCACTACTCACTCACGTTTCAAAAGTTCAGTTGGTCAAATTACTAATACACTTATTTGCCTATAGCAAGCTACACGTAGTAGCGATATTTTTGTGTTGCTTCCCTACACCGGTAAGCTGTATTCTCATTTGGATTCTAACTTGTTAATTCTTCCTCTTCTTCTTTCGTTCGCTTGAAATATGTCTATAACTGCAATGCTGTCTCTTGTATGAATTGAACTGTCTTTTTCAGTTCACACAGAGGTCCATAGAGTTTATAACGTTGTTAATAATTTTCATAGTTAGGTAATAATACAATTAGTGGAACCACGGTAAATCTGCAGAAATGTAGACAATACACAAGAACACGAAGTAATGCAGCTTTACGAGAACTAAACGATAAAAAATATTACTAAGTAATACAGCTTTAGGAGAAATCGAAACAGTATGAAAGAATATAAAGTAATGCAGCTTTAAGATAAATCTAACCAATATAAAAGAATATGAAGTAATACAGCTTTTGCAAATTCTTTATATTGTTAATAACTGTCATACATGATATTAATTATAATAATCTAATGTTGCATGTCCCTTGCAGGACACTGCTATCAACCTCTGGTTGATGTTCTGGGCAATTTTACGTTTAGTAGTTTGCTACTGATTTCTGAACCAGAAGTCGGCGTTTACTTCCAACTTAAATGCCGGCGTAGGGATTGAACACCTTACCCCACCATCAACGCACCGGGTGTTTACGAGCGATGGTTGGCACCCTATCGGCCACGCTAACCTCTGTAACTAATCACCAAGGGAAGATACGTAGAAAACTGACAGTTATCGGAAGATATCGCGAGATTACCATAGAAATCGCATCAGGTCAACACATTATCTATCACACGAGACACTTACTAGATACACGCTGTAGGGCACATCGGCCGTGTAGATGTAGGCTGGCCTGTAATCCATGGTCATGGGCACACTGAGGTCGCAAATGTCCGCTCTACACACGCCGAGACGAGACGACACAGCAGAAGATCGGAATGTGTCTTAGTAAAACGTGGCAGATTTCTACTTCAAATCGGCAGCTCCTTGGGCAGAGTGAAATAGTAAACGGCAAGGAGGAAGTGCATAGCCTCCCACAGACGAGCAATAATCGACCCGGGGCTCTAGTACGTAACGTGGAACCGTTTAGTAATTTCGTGCTTGTTTTTTTCCCCTTTGTAAACCGCCCTTCCTGCTACACTAATGGCACGGCTACAGCACACTCAACAACACACACGTGGGGGAGGAGGGACGATTGGAGGGAGAAGGGGATGATTAGCTGTCGACATAATTGTTATAGAAGCACAGGGCGACACTTTGACCCCTCACCGGTTACAGTGAACTGACAAATATCGGGGGACGGGGAGGGAAAGAGAATGAGGTCAGTGTTGACACGTGATGAGATGCATGAGAAGTACTGGCTTCCATCAAACAACAAACAGGGTAGACGCCACAGTGTATGAAATGCATTGTGCATGTAGTTCACACTGTAGGCAATATGCATGCAACGCTTATTCACATATTCTAGATGGATAACAATGTGTGGCCAATCGTCTCCAAATTCCCCCTCCCCCTTTCCACTACCGACTTGTCCATCCTTGCTCTTATCTATAGACTACGTTTTAAATACCGCTTAAGTTCACCTTTGAAGTATTCTTAATAACTCAATCAACACACCAGTAACACACACACACTATATATATATATATATATATATATATATATATATATATATATATATATATATAGAGAGAGAGAGAGAGAGAGAGAGAGAGAGAATAGAGAGAGAATAGAGAGAGAGAGAGAACGAACGAATGAACAAACAGCAGGCCCGTCTAACATTCTGCCCTTCTATCACTCTCAGAGAGAGAGAGAGAGAGAGAGAGAGAGAGAGAGAGAGAGAAAGAGAGAGAGATTATGTGGAAATCTCCCAGATGGATAACAAATAATAATGCAAGCAGGATCGGCGTTGTTAAAATATCAGATGACAGGATTGTAGGGTCGTGATTAACAATGCTTGCAACAGGCCATGGATCAGAAAAAGGGGAAAGAAACGTCGACTTATTCTATTCGCAGACTTAAATGAAGTATATACAGTACGTCACTCGCCATACCATACTTGGTACAGTGAAGGCTGAAGACAAAATTTGTTTGATCTCCCAAATATACGTTCATCGTCTGCCAGTGCCGTATCCGTAAGGAAGGCTGGTAGTAATATACCTTAAACAAAGTTTGTCTTCGGCCTTCACTGAACAAATGTATGGCATGGCGAGGGACATGCTAAAATACTTCATATCAGTGTGCTAATTTAATAACTTGACGTTTCTCTTCCCCTTTTCAGATCCCTAGCCTGGTGCAAGCATTGTTAATCACGACTCTACAAGCCTCTACCATCCGATGTTTTAATGAAGCCGATCCTGACTGTATTATTATTTGTTATCCATCTTTAAGCTTTCCACATAACTATGTCTGTCTTCCTGTGTTTCTCGAGTCTGTTGTTTTCCTGAATAAGATTGATTTATCTATCTTGCCCTGTGTCCTGGCCCATTAGCCGAGGGCGTATATTTGGCAACTTGAAGTGGGGTTCATTGTGATTAATTCCAGAAACGAAAATTTGTCATTGAGAAGAAAAACCCCTGACCCATCCTAGCGACAAACATTAGAACGTTCCCTCCGTCTCCCTACACATCTTTTGTTGATCATCATCTTCCATTTTTGCCGCCAAGCGTTGTGAGGATTAGTTGACGCCCTAGCGCCCGATGGGTGGCACTGGACAGTGTTATTATGTGTGATTGTCCAATGTCTTTGACGTCAATCCATCTTCCTCTCGGGCGTCCTCTTGCTCTCGTATCAGATCTTTTTTGCATTCAACCTGACAGCCGAAACATTTGATAATCTGCCTCTCAATATTTGTAGTACAGGGTGTTGATCCCACTGTCCTTTTGTTGATGTACCCCATGAAGTCTATTTATCTTTTTGTTTTATTTTTGTGGGGTTTTGATATGTGAGCCTACGATTTCTTCTTTGTCAGTGTCACAAAATAAAACCTTGCGTTTAGTCAGTTGATTATTATAGAGGCTTTCTGATTAAACGGCCTATCTGCCAGCGACAACTATTTTAACTAACAGAAAAAACAAATCGGATGTCAAAATCCCAGGACAATATTTGTAGCTGCACGTGTATATCTGGTCGACGGATTGTGAACACTCGGTAGTGAGGGAGACGGATCCCTACATCGCTTTGACAGTTTATCAACAGGTCGGATTGAAAGCGGAAGTACTCAGCTCGGAAGTAAACAGTCCGTCTGTCATGTAGAATTTCCCGACATAAAACGGAAGGATGGCTGGGATTGTCACCCCTCGACAGCAGATTGGCAGTTTGTTGTGGAAACTGTTGTTGGGATCATACAGTAACTCGCTGGCTTGTTGGGGAGGTCAAAACAAGTGATGACAGCTTTGACGGTGACTAGGCCAGGGGGAAGGGATTCTTGACAGTGGATGATATGCCCAAATAACACCTGCAGGACATCAATACCGTCACGTGACCAATTTTAGGTTTTGCCATAAACCATGATTGGAGATGGGGAGTTGACCAAAACCGTGGATTATGATGGACGTGTTTGTGGGAGAGCTCTACAGTGTTAGATTAATTGAATATTAACTAGCATGTGTCGTTATGGCAAAGTGTAGTAGCCATCCCGGAATGAGGCGGTTTTGCATAAGGTAGTCAATATAGTCTATTTAGGCCTAATTAATATAGACTGTAGACTTGTTAAAACTAGAGAGTGATACTTAGCTCTGTTAGTTGAAAAATAGATTAGTGAAGTGTTGATAAGCTTTACTAGTTGAGAATTGAGTAATGAGGGATAATTGGGATATTCCCGTAGGTGTCCCTGGTGGGTGGGGTTCCGCATTCTGTTTGTTGATTTTTTTTTCTTGTCTTGGCCTGATGATAACCTATGTGTTCAGTCATCTGTCTCTGACAGAGTAGGTTCACTGTATTTTCTGAGCGAGGCCGATGGCCACGATCATCTAATAGAGATCAGTGACGGGGAGGCTATCACCAGTTGTTTGATTTATTTTACAGGTTCCTCTGGTTGGAATGAAGAACCCGGAACCAATAAATATCCGATCCCGGATAAATTATGAGGTAGAGAGATGGGCCAGCAACTTTCGCAACGGAAGAAGTTAATACACATTGCTCGGTGGAGCCAAATGGTATATGTATCCTACATGAGTGAATACCAATCGTTAACACACCTGAAGTGATGGATGTTCAGCCCATGAGGAACTAGATCAGTAGGAACTGATGTTCACATTAGATGAAACCAAACATTGAAGTGTAGTTGTTCCACGTATCAAGGAAATCAGAACTTTCAGACTATATCTAGTGAATAAACCAAGCCATTTTTGTCTAGATACATTGACTGTTTAAGAGTGAAAATACAGAACTAATAGGAACCGTTGTGTTAGGAACAATAATAGTATTTTCCACGGATTATATATTTACATGAGATTCAGATCTCATGGTCATCAGAGCTTCTGGAGGAGGACATGTCTGGAGAGAAGGATACGACTTCAGTGAGGTCTATTGTACTGACTCGTGTGATGTCGTGTAATCCTTGCCATGATGTGTACACTATGATCCTGAACTTTGAGGGCTGACATATACATTTATGTTATTATACACGACACACATTTTTCTTCGCATACACGTCTCATATACGTTACACTTTTCTTTTAATAAATTAATCTTTATTAATGTTTAGAAGCAAGAGTTGTTGAGTATGTTGCGTTGGGGAAGTATGAGAGGGGGCATAGTACGACAGTGAGAGAGTGATAGGAAAAGGTGTCCACGGGCTGATGGAGTGTGTTGGACGGAAGCTGGTGGATTCTCCAAGATATTGATAGGAAAGAAAAATTATGATGTGGGTGTTGACTCTCCTCACTCCAGGGACGACACTTTAAAGGAGGACACGACAGTCAGCGACACTTTCAACATTCTTCCAACATATCCACCTTTCAAACTGTGTCGCCGTGTTATTAAGTATTGTCCAACATTCACATCAGAAGAACTGAGTATACATAAATGTCCAGAAATCGGATTGTGCTTGCATAGATTTCATCGTTTTCCGTAACGTTACTCTTTCTAGTAAAAGAATTATTGGACGTGTCTGCCATTGGATGTCGCAATTAATGGGTATATACAGAGACTAATCTACTTGATTTTACACTTTTACTATACTATTTATAGAGTATGGTGGAATTTTTGCTTTCTTGGAAACTGCCAAGTCAGTTTTGCAGGCAATCAGCAGTAATCTCTCTCTCTCTCTCTCTCTCTCTCTCTCTCTCTCTCTCTCTCTCTCTCTCTCTCTCTCTCTCCTCTTGTGCAGAGTGATAATAACAGAGTGATAGAAAGGCAGAATATTAGACGGGTCTGCGTGCCTAATTCTTAACCCTTTGAAAGTAAAGTTTTTTTTTCGTTCGTTCTTTTGCAAACCAGTATATATGCATTATGCAGGTCCAAGGATATATGATAAGAAGCACATCACCAAAAACCGACCTCGTAGAAATAAAATACACCAAGCAATACGTATACAAGATGCCTCACACAGCTAGAAATATCAATGCAATTAATTCATAAGCAGACCTTCAATCAATACAACAAAGTGAATCTAAATGTCCGTCTCGCCACTGCTCTATCGCAATATTTTCTCCATCTATAGGATCGTACGAGTGCCTGTCAAGACATCGGACCGGGTTCAATCCCGGCTAGTGGCAGGATGATTTTCCCAACTCTTGAGTCGACCCAGGCTCAGATTATGCAACCAACAATTTTAAGAATGCCTGGGAAGAAAAGACAACGAGAAAGAGAACTGGTCACTCCAACCTATGCCAGGTTCTAGGTTGTGTACAAGGGCTAACAATTCTGACCCCCAACGGTCGCATCTGCTTTAAAATTGCCTTTACCTTTAACAGAGTAAGTGGAGCACAGACAAGATTGCCTTTACCTTTAACAGAGTAAGTGGAGCACAGACTTGTTCCCCGGCGCATATTAGTTGTAAGGTACTAAGAGTCTTATATTCGCAAAGACCACTCGGCAGTCGACAGCGAGGTGGTGAATATCTCACGGGCCGTCTTTACTTCCATTAACATTTCCTGGTACTCATTTTTATCTGGGTAGACATGAAAGCCAGGGTCAGTGGGGAAAGGGGATGGGTCGGGGGCCGATTCGAAGGGGATTCGAACATACGACCACCAGGCCGGCAAACAAGCGTGTTGACCACTAGGCTACAACCCCCCCCCCCCCCAAACCCCCGTATCTACAGAGTAAGTTTTAATAACGCGATACATCTGAAAGCCAGGCACTAGAGCGACGATCGGCAGATAGCATGGCCTGACAAGCACATGTCAAGTACTCCTCCAACAATGACTGTGCTCATGAGTACCGTGTTGAAGCTGTGGCAACAGCGATGCGGCGTCCAGTACGTAAACCGCATTCTTCCTCTCTCGGTCGCAGGTGCACATGAAGCAAAGGCCAAATGCTGGCGTAGATGACGTTAACTTCTAGCTTATGGCACGCCACTTGAAGCGTTCGGGCAGCTCAACACACAGAATTTGGGTAGTTTAATCAACATAAACCAATTCATTATGGCAGGAATTTGGGCAAATGGGTTATTTTAACAACTGCTGCCACTATTTTAGGAATATTGTCATTGACTTGCATCCAGATCGACCCAGTCTAACGACTGGTGTCATGAAATGAACTGGGAAATAAAGGCGACAGGTGTCATATCATCAACCACCGAGTGTCGATTGGTCTAAGAATCTGGACCTATCACCTCAATCCAGTACGCCTCACGGTTTGAAAAGATGAAAGGGGTATTGTATTAGAAGTATAGTAGTAGTAGTAGTAGTAGTAGTAGTAGTAGTAGTAGTAGTAGTAGTAGTAGTAGTAGTAGTAGTGGTAGTAGTAGTAGTAGTAGTAGTAGTAGTAGTAGTAGTAGTAGTAGTAGTAGTAGTAGTAGTAGTAGTAGTAGTAGCAAGCTATTATTTAAGCCCTAGCAATACCATTTGACTTGTCATGCATCAAGATGTTCCGCACATCAATAACCGGCAGTTTATTCACGTGAGAATGTTATAATGTAAAGAGGCCGGCTGCAATTTGCTGTAGAGATAATTTAAAATAATGACAGTCGGAATTGCGAAACAATCTCTTCTTTCGTGTATTGTCTTGGTGTATGATGATAATTAACATTCTATAAATTACAATCGCAGTTAATCCGATCCCTATATTCACCACCCACACTCAGCGTATATTCACTGTCAGGGAAAGGTGGGTGGGGTGTTGGGTGCAGGAGCCCTCCGTGACGAATGGGTTAAGTTGTCAGCCACGTGCTCACGAGGTCGTGGGTTCGTTTCCAGACAGCCATTCGGTTTAGTTTAGTTTAGTCGACGGATCAGCATCACGGTACACGGGTGTAACTTACAAGTGTTCCGTTTTACTTCTAACTCAAGCCTGAGTCCTGCGAATCTCAGCTCAGTGCACGCACTCAGTAGCACCGGCGAGGATCCTGAAATGCTTTGGGTAGATTTTTAACTCGAAATTTTGCCCGGGCAGCGCTTTTAGGCTACTCTTTTTCGATTCCCAACTGCCAAGGGATTTTTTTACACACGGGCGTCCGATCTCATTATCCAGAGACCAGTGGAAATTTTGTTACTAGAAGTCCACGTGAAAAAAATCCCGGTCCTCACCGGGGCTTGAACCCGGGACCTCCAGCACTCGAGGCGGACACCATACCCCGAGACCACTCAACAACACCCCCCCCCCCCCCGCCCAGATCATTCGGTTCGTGAGTGCACTTGTTTCTGAGACCACCTGAGGTCGTCACCGGAGCTACGGACTTCGTGCTCTATGCGACCCTTTCGCCGTATGTTTTCTGCTCTGCAAACTGAGTTAGAACTATATGGTCGAGCTGTCTATAGCTTGGATAAAGAACATAACAAATGCATCCATACGACAAGAGCTGAATACTGAAGAAGGTAGGCCACTAAAGACGATAAAACAAAGAAAATTGAAATATTTTGGTCATTTGAAACATTAAAGTTTGCAGAGAACAATAATGGATATGCCCAGGAAGAGAGGAAGAGGTTGGCCAAAGAGAAGACGGGTGCAGGATGTGGCGGATGATCTCCAGATGGGTGTATCGGACGCGGGACATCTTGCTTATGATCCAGAAGTTTTCCGGAAGGTTGTTATGGGAGCGAGGTTCTGCAAAGGATATGCTACTGGATGAATGAATATTCAGAGTGAAGAAATGCATGAGGATCAATGTCTAACAATGGTAGGATACGGTTTTTCTCAGACCAGTCCGGCACTGTGGTCGTACAGCTTAGTAAATGGGTACCGGAAAAGACAACACATTCCCTGGTAGTGATAAGCACTAATAAAAGGAAATGGGACAGAAGCAGTTGACAAGTGCTCTGATTAAGTTGTGGAGTGTTGTGAGCAAACGTTCTTCTAAGTAAACTACTGGAATTACAGTTGCGAGTGAGCCTACCATCTTACTATTGTAAATTTCGTTTCTATATCACCCACTCATGCGCCGACAATAAGATGTATGCGCTAATGGCTAAAAAATGTGTACACTACTGCATGCTAGCCCCGCTTAGAGGGACCTTAGTATCATCATCATCATCATGTACCATGCCGATAAACGTGGGCGGTCGTTTCGCCACATCACACGATCACCAGAGTCGTGGATTAGCTCTGTGTTCTTGCCTCGGCCATGCCACGTGTTCAAGCCATCCAGATATTTACAACCGAGTACACGTAAAGTTATACTTGGTATAACACCGACTACATCTGTTGCAATCTGACATATGATTGATTACCTATACCTGCACAAAGAGTTCGTCCATCTGGAGCAAATCAAACACCTGCACAGTAATCAACCCTGGCGTGTTTTTTATAAGGATAACAGCTGTGCTGGCGTAACGACAGGTTTATTCACCTGTAGACCCGATAGTCCCGAGATCAAATCCCCATCGAGACGGGATATTTTTGGGATAATATGGTTTCTGGCGCAACCCAATCCTCTGCCGTAAAAGTATCAAGGCAGTAAAGCCACCGACATGATAATGACCGCATCGTCCATCGAGCGTCCGTTTGATCAAAAATGTCTGGACCTGGTACTATATTACAACTATGTCATAATGGCAAGGGAATCGGATCTTTCACCTTGACTTATAACAAGCTGTTCAAACACATTGCCTAACTGTAAAGAGCAAGTGCATTTTGGATATTTGACCAACAGCGCCATTCCTTTCCTCGGTTCCAACCAACCAACGCCTAAAATAACAATGCCACTACAAGTCACGTATAGCGCAGACCAAACTCACTTCGCTAAGATGAACAGAAAATTAATTCCAACCCGTTATAGTGCAACCCAGGTCTCAGACTGTCCTGTTAAACAAGCAAAGGCCACATCACAAACGAATAAAGGCCGTAATGATGTGTCTGGTGATTGATTTCTAGCTTCATCTCTTCTAATACGGCCATGGCCAATCTTGAAATAGAACCTGCCAGGCAGAAGTGAACTAACCCCGAATTAACTGAACCGCTTCCCATACACGACATCCCCGCTTGTTTAACTGACCCACTGGCGAGCCCAAATGTGTCATAACACATGGGGTTTAACAGAGCGTGCTTGTTGCTAGCTACGAATGCCTGCAAATAAGGATGATGATTCTTCAACTAAAGTATGTCATGTCAGGTTATTCTGCCTGAACACGTTTTAAAAGTTTAATATGTCAATCCACTTTTAATCTAGCTTTGTGAGTGTGTGTGCGCGGGCGCGTGCGTGTGTGTGTGGAGAGAAATTACTATGGTCGCTATCCCTTGCCTTTCGAGTCAATTTAGTATACGGAGATGGACTAAAATGCGAAAGAGGAAGAGGAACCCCGAGGTAGTTCACCCGTATTCTATAGCAGATACTGACTGTGGTCTACTTCCTTCTTCATTGGTCTTGAATAAAACGTTAATTTTCTAGCCGCATACGGTGAAAGCCGTGATACTTACTAGCTCACCCTAGGGATCCCCGCATAAACCGCGGAGGACCTGAACGGTTTTAACGTTCAAACCCTTTCTTATTTACTCAAATGTTTTTTTTTTCTCTGCATGGATGACGAGGGTTTCTTCATTCAACCTATCACAAAAAATTTTCAAGGTGAAAGAAACCTTTGACACCACCATTTTACAGTTTGCCTAGCAATGGAGCCTTTGATACCATAATTTTACAGTTTACCAAATGATCGGCATCTGTCACAGACATGTGAATGTCATCAGGATAAACTCTTCAACGGCGCTATGAATGATACCTGGCTAATTTTCAACAGCCGCGCATATCTGGCATAACTACCGAATTAGGAGCAGAATATATTGATTGCTTTGATGTCTCAAACGATACGGTACTGTTGGCGCATAGAATTATAGAAGAGATGGTACGTTAGAAAGACGCCGTCCTGGTATTTTAAAGCATGAAGGAGAGAGAGAGAGAGAGAGAGAGAGAGAGAGAGAGAGAGAGAGAGAGAGAGAGAGAGAGAGAGAGAGAGTGAGTGAGAGAGACAGTGAAAGAGAGAAAAGGGGTAAAGAGAGATATAAAATGGGTCAACGCGAGAGAAAATCGAATGGTTAGTTTCTGTCTAGTTTTGCACACTTTACATTTAATCAAAGTCCAGTTTGCGACTTGTGTTCCAGACACTACACGTTCTGCCATGGCGGTTCCCAAACTAAATATTTAATCAAAATACAGTATGTCACGTGTGTTCCAGACACTACAAGATCTACCACAGTAGTTCCCACATTATCTATTGTGTGTTGTACTTTCGCAATGACAAACCCCTTACGTCACATAAACATAAACTTTACGGGTCGCTATGTGAACAAAATAAAAAGTCAAGGAAGTTTATACAAGTGACAACATTGCAGATAGAGACAATAAATTCCAAGCGAACGAAAGAAGAGGAAGTCACATGAACAAATTTACTGATAGTTTAAAAAAAAATAGCTTCACATTTGGGAACCGCGGTAAGGTAGTGGATGGACACTCGCCTGCCGACCCAGTGGTTCAGAGGTCGATCCGCAGCTGGGCGGCGAATTCGAATTGTTAGAACTCACCTGGTGAGCCCAGACTTAAATGGGCATCAAGAATGTCTTGGGAAGTAAAGGCGGCACCCATCGAGTGCTGATTAGTCTATTAAAATATGGAGCTAGGAACGTATGCCTTACGGCATATAAACAGGTTCTTTCCGCTTTACTTTGTAAATACTTTCACTAAATGTATTGGCATTTCATACATTAACATGTTTACAAATTAGAGAAATGAACACACTAGACAAATTAAAAACTGAAAGGTATAGTGAATTGTTTTTATTTATTTATTTATTTGTTATTTTTCTGTTGTTTTGTGTATCTTATTTCTATTTCTTTCAATTTTCTTCTGAGAGTGTTAATCCACATCTTAGTGTATATTGTTTCATTGCCTTCAAACATTCCCGCCAGTGGATTTTTATGCTATCCACATATTTGCCAAATGGAAATACATCCAGCAAAATAATGTGACGACGTACACATTTCCAACCACGCATGTCGTAAGAGGCAACCAGGGAGAGTTGTCGTGAGATTACCTACCTCGTGCTGTAGAAAACTGTAGGTGAGAAATATAATCAATGATGGCCAAATCAACAAAGGGCTCGCCATGAGCTGACTGAGGGCCAATCCTCCATAGGCGGTGACAGGAAGAGGAAGAAGAAAAATTTTAATGTCCAATTTCCTGATGCACCTGAACCCCTTCGTAGGGCACAGTTTGGGAACCTGAACGGCAACGCATGTCTGTTTATTTTAGCTAGCATTTTGAAACGCCTTGGTTAAGCCCAGAGTAAGGCAACCACCGATGTCTGAATAGGTTACGTGCATACAATCCCCCCTGTGTCCGAGGCTAAACAGCTATAAACAGTACCAGCCAAGAAAGCGAGAACATCAATAATACAGCTTGCATTTTCTTTGTCTTCGCCGAAGATACTCCAGGGCTAGGTCGACTCCATCATCTCTATACCACTCCATCGTACATTGCCGTGAACAAATAGTTATACAGCACCGTTGCGCACAAACAAGCACCACAAGAGAACGGGTAAATAGAGAACTGAATAAACAAAAACAATGAATTACACAGAAACATAATTAAATTACTAGCTACCTTTTTTTTAAAAAGAAAATTAATTAAATTCTATTGACGATAATGAAAGGTTTAGAGATGGTTATTCGCGAATAACACTGGTGGACAACATTAGCAGTATACTGGTTAATTCCATGGCTCCCTAGCACACTGAACCGGTTTCAGTGCATTGGAGTAAGTTGGTTTCTTTGACGAGACGCAGTCATCAAATGGAGGCAGTTGGTTCAAATCCCAGTGTGGCCACTCGCCATCATCATATAACAGGTCCTTTACAGAATGCCTCACTCAACAACACGCGTTAAAAAGCCTCTCGATCTCTTGCCAGTTCCCCTGACTCGTGCACCCTTATGCCAAAATGCCAAAGGTGTCTGCGATGTCCAGTGTGGCTACAGCTTCCAGTGCGCATATTGCCTAGTGCAGTGGTCTACTCAACCTATTTTGGCCCATGCACCCCTTCACCATATGTTCAGAATGTAATTCCCCCCCCCCCCTTTCGTATTTCTTCCCTATAAATCCCCCCTTTACACAGAATACACAGCAATGGAAGCTAAATTTAATAACACCTACTAGAACAAGTCTAGACGTCTATATACAACATGATTTGCGGGTCTACTTACGTTATAAAACGAATTTCAGATGAACGAGAAGTACAGAACCGTAAAGCATGGAGGAAAAAACAATATCAAGTAATCGGTTCTTGTATTAACGCGATCTTGGAATAACCTTAATATCCCCCCCCCCCCCCACATGGAAACCCTAAAATTCCCTCCTAGTGGGGTGGGGGGTTCCCCACCGATTGAGAACCACTGGCCTAGTTCACTGGCCGGTCCTCAAAAATCTGTATTTCTGTCCTTTACTTGTATGAATACCTGTTGATTTAGATTCCACGCGGGTTGGGGGAGTATGTAGTTTTATTTCTGCTCGCAGACGAGTGGTGTCTTCGCTGTCTCGCAAGATGACTGTCATCGATGTATGGAAGAGAGGGAGGGGGAGAGGTAAAAGAGAGAGGAGAAGAAGAAGAAGAAGAAGAAGAAGAAGAAGAAGAAGAAGAAGAAGAAGAAGAAGAAGAAGAAGAGAGGGGGTGAGAAGAGAAGTCGAAGAGGGGGTGAGAAGAGAAGTCGAAGAGGGGGTGAGAAGAGAAGTAGAAGAGGGGGTGAGAAGAGAAGTAGAAGAGGGGGTGAGAAGAGAAGTAGAAGAGGGGGTGAGAAGAGAAGTAGAAGAGAGCGATAAAGAGATACGAGAGCATGAGAAGAGAGGTAGAAGAGAGTGAAAACAAAGTGTGTGTGTGAGAAGAGAGAGAGAGAGAGAGAGAGAGAGAGAGAGAGAGAGAGAGAGAGAGAGAGAGAGAGAGAGAGAGAGAGAGAGAGAGAGAGGAGAAATAGATACTGAAGAAATATACAGAAAAGAGAGGGGTGTGGTACAAGAGTGAGAGAAGACGAAGAGGGGAAAAGAGATGGAGATAGAAGAGAGTTGGCGATAGAAGAGAGAGAGAGAGAGAGAGAGAGAGAGAGAGAGAGAGAGAGAGAGAGAGAGAGAGACCCAGAATATTGGTGGCATATCATCTCACACTGAACACGTATAGATTAATAGACAAAAAGAGAGACAAGCCAGCAGTGACAACACATGCCGACACTAGGGAAAGCTCGGATAAACACACAAATATACACAGACTGTTCACAGAAGGAGAAACCCATAACTGTACCACCCACGAAAAACGGATATAAATCTGTCCCAGTGTGTTTTCTAATAAAAGATTGTATTAAATCTATCATAAATACACAAAATCCCTTCTACATGTACGCCTGACCCTTCTAATTAAACATATGTGTACGTAATATGGGACATGTGCGTACAATAACTAGGCGTGACACCGGATACAGGACAACGACATCGACAACAAGATCAGAAAAATCATATAATTCATACAATAACAGTCGCTTTCTGATGAAATCTGATTTGGCATAATTCACAACCTCTCACTTCGGTGTCATTGTACTCGAACCGGAGCAATTTAATATCTGCACACAGAAACAGCTCCAAACATTACATGGGAAAACGCTGCTAAAACCCCCTTGAAGTGGAAACTAAATCTTCACTGAGAAAATAAGACTGTTAACATTGCAGAGTGCGAAGAACTTGAGAACAATTGCACGAAAGAGCGGCAATCAGGCGGACAAACATAAGCGCGGAAATATCATCAGTAAGTTTCTTTTTGTATACGCTCCAGAATAACCCTTTCTGTACACTCTCATTTTGTTGAAATAAGATGAGAAATATATTAACCGGTTATAGGATATGAAAAAGGTGCGGAAATAAGAGGGCACAGCAGACAACAAGAAAATGCATGGCGCTGTCGTCATTACGAGTTATAATGTAAATGTTGTCATCATCATGTGACATGCTGACAAGCGTCAGTAATTATAATTCGAAAAGCTTAAACGATCACCATAGGCTTTGATCTGTGAGTTATTGAATGGTGATCCACTCATCATCATCATGTGCCATTCTGATGCGCGTGGGCTGTCATGTTTCCCCAATTCAGACGATCACCAGAGTTGTGGATCAGCTCCGTCTTCTTGTCTCGACCATGCCACCCATATATTTACTTCTCTGCCTTCCCCTTGAGTTTTCCTCTCGATCTTGCCAGATGTCACCAAGTTTTCTAATTAATTTCTTCTTATAACGTTTTCAAACAATTTTTATCTATCTACGTTTAATTTCTCTAATCAGTTTACGGTTCTCATTTGCTTCTTGTAGGACTTACTTGTGGGTTTTTCTGTCTGTTCATGGTATTCGCTGCATTTTCCTTAGAAACAACATCTCCACTGCCATTAGATGTTTTTCAGCTTGTCTGCTCATTGTCCACGTCTCACATCCATACAACAGTGCACGTTCTATGTAGTGATCCACTAGGCGTCTGTAAAACGGTAGTCTCCTGTTGTTTTACATCTTGGCAGTGACCGTAGCCATTGTCTCTATAAAGAGATTGTCAACCGTCGCCAACTTGAGATTATAACCAACTATCCACCATCTGGTGCCATGGTTTCATGTCACCCTGGTTAGTGGGCTAAACATAAACGGCTGTTCCACCTTGCCCAAGGCATGGGCAGTCAAAATGACTAATCTAAAATATTTGAAAAGTTGCAAAGACAACTAATCATAGAGGCGGTAGAAATGATTGGCCATATTATGAAAAGAGAAAAATTGGAACACGCTGTAAAAATATGTAACGATTTATGAAAGGGGGGACAGGAAGAGAGCTAGAAAGGTTTCTACTTGACAGCCTTTCATTGTTGCGTGGGCAATTGTCACCATGCGAACTGATATATTCTTTTAGAGACCGCGAGATGTGACATGTTCGGCGAGGGCGGACTTCTTCTAATGATCAGAAACCCGTGCTTGCTCGGCGGCGGAGTTGTTACCACTTTTAGAGATGTGGAGAATCATTCACGGCAGACGGCCAGGCACATGATAATGATGAATTCATGTAAAACCTGAGAAGTTCCGTAAAATTTTATATCTCAAACACTAACAAACACAAATCTAACCAAAACATTCACAAAAACAATCTTTGTGGGCGCGCGCGCGTGTGTGTGGAGAGAGGTGGGGAGTGAGAAAGAGAGAGGGAGGGGGAGGGGGGAGAGAGAGAGAGAGGGGGGGGCGCTAGTAGTTACATGATTTATGATTGCAAGGTCAGTTGTTTAAAATCCTGAAGAGCAGAAACAGCAAACTTAAGAACAGCACTTCATGGACTGTCAGAAATATTTAGTTCTTTTATGTTATTATCTAAGCAGTTGATTGCAGAAGCGAAGGCAGCTGAACACACTACCCCCCCCCCCCCCAACGACTTACATGTGATATCGTTAACAGATGCCACACAAACATCAGTGGTAATCAACCATGGCATACAGCTAGCTGTAAAATTGCATCATATATGATACGTACATGGGGAGGGAGGTTTGTTATATGTATAACATTACAAGACGCGTCCTTTCTATTCAGACCAAAACTATTATCAGCATTTAAAGTACCAAGGGCAGTAAGTGCAAAAAAAGCCACACATGTGGGGAAGAAGCGCCAGAGTAGAGGGCCTTAGTTGAACTAATGAGTACTCCACGGATTATATACTACTGTATTTTACAACTTCGTCAAAATGTACGTCTGTCTTTGCTTGCCCGTTAGCATATGTGTGTGTGTGTCAATGCACGGGCGTGTATGTGAATGTATCTTTCTGTATTTGTGTGTATATGTGTTTGTGTAAATGTGCACATCTGTGCTTTTGTCTCAGTGTGTGTAAACACATATGTGTACATATATATATATATGCATGCATGTCACAACTTATAATAATAATACAAAGAAAGAACATAATTAACTCCAGCAACAAATCACACGCAAAGCAATGAGAGAAAAACTGTAAATCACTGTATACCGCATACCACGTTCAAAACACATCAACTGCTGGTGATATGGCAATAAACCGCCTTGCATTGGGTTTTTTATAAAATGGAATGGGTGCTGGTCGCTCAGAAAGCAATGGCAAATTACTGAACAAGCCAAGAAATCACGAACAGTCAAAAATGCTGGGGTTGACTGCAACATCCTGTAAAGGATATGCAACTAACTTTTTTTATCCATGTCTTTCAACAGCCTTCTCACCGGTGGACTGTCAGTCATTTCTGATACTGATGTTCCTCAATGCCATAATGTCAAACTGCCCACCACCTCTGAAGCAGGAGTGGGTTCACCTGATGGCGAGGGACACTGATAAAATGGAAAGCTAATCCACACACAAAAATCAGTCCAGTGCACTAGAAGTAGTAGCACATGTATAGATTATGGCAAATATTGCCCGCCATCTTCTCTATCAGTCTTGCACTTCAACTGAATTACTGCACCAACTATTGTCTGGTAGACAACTAAACAGATTCCGGTGATGTCAGGGAAAGATGCTGGCACTGGATAAAACACACTTTGGAGAAACCTAATAATAGTAAAATTATAAGTCCTTTCTTTGGAACCCGCAGAGCAAACATAATAGTTAGACCTACAAAAACACAGAGAAGCGAATTAGAGACAGAGATGAATATTATATTATGGGGGAAAACATGGGGGGAACTGGAGGACATCGCAAAAGATAGGATTGTTTAGTGTGTGTTTGTTATAAGGCTTATTTTCCAATTAAGGATAAAGGACATAAGAATCAATTGACTTAGAATAAGAGGGTGGAAACCAACAAGTACTAGGGTAAGTTAATAAGTCAGTCACAAATGGCTGTAGAAAAATAACTAAATATGAAAACAACTTAAAACCAGTTTATTATTATACATACATCGTCCCTTTATTTCTCAACATAATTTCCACCAACATTTATGCACTTATCCCATTGTTTTATCAGTCCTCCCAAACCGGCTGCATAGAATTGCGTACTCTGTTTTCTAAACCATGTTTTCACTTCACATTCAACTTCGGCGTCATTCACAAAATGTCTCCCACCAAGGTGGGTTTTCAGTGTTTATGCTGACAAATGTTTTTCCCGCGGTGCATAGCTGGGTAGAAAAAGTTACGAGGGCGAGTCAATCAGTAAGTCACACAGTTCTGTGGGATGGCAGGTAAATTAAAACTAAACAACGAAATTGAAAAATGTGTATCCTTGACAAGAATACCAGGCAATGCAAAGGCAACGCAATGTGATCCCCAACGTGATTTAACACATGGGCTAATAAATTACAAGAGAAACCCCAGAATGTATTGACACTGGCATTTTCAAGGGAGAGTATTCACATGCCACTAAGATTGAAGTATCTTTATCCTGATGGGCCCATCTTTCCATTTTTCTTGCTGGCCTGATAGTCATGTGTTCAAATCCCTATTCAAATGATTGACCTGGCTATCTTCGGAAGCTTCAAAACCCATATATTACACTGTGATGTGTCGTTCTTCCTAGCGACGTCCATAATCTGTCTTCTTACAATTTAATTCTAACCCTAGTTGTTCACTGTGTGCAACAACTGTATGTACTAAATGTTGCAGAGCCTGCTCATTGTCTGCAATCAATACTGTATCATCTGCATATCTAATGTTATTGATGTTTCTTCCTCCAATGATGATTCTTTTCATATCTTGTACATTTCTGAAAATATTTTCACTATACAGGGAAAACATATCTGGAGACATTACACATCCCTGTCTCACACCTCTCTTAATAGGCTGATATTGACCTACTTCATTATCAATTCTGATGGCAGCTTGTTGTTTTCAATATATGTTTTTTGCAAGTCCATTTTTGCCTTTCCCATCAATTTGTAGATCTGCAAGCATCTCTATCATGTTGACATGTCTTACTCTATCGAAAGCCTTTGTGTAGTCAATAAAGCAAAGATGTATATCTTTACTTCTATAGAATGTTAAATTACTGTTCTCAGCATGTACACAGCATTTACTGTACCCGTACCTTCTACAAAACTATATTGCTCTTCTCCTATTTCGGGTTGTATTTTCTTCCTCTTTGCATGTTAATTCTTAGCAAAATCTTTGTAATGTGGTTCATTATACTAATTGTTCTATGTTGATCACATTCCAAGGCTCCTTACTTCTTTGGGATTGCAATAAATACAGAATTACATAAATCATGAGGTATATCTCCAGTATCATATATTGTGTTCAGCAGTGTGGTGACTTGATCTATCCCGTATTTTTCTAAAGCATTAATCATTTCTGTTGTCATGTTGTCTGAATCGGGAGTCTTGCCAGTTTTCATACGGTTAATAACTTTCTGAACTTCCATCTTCAAAATTGATTTTTTATCTCTGTTAAAAGAGGTTAAAGTCAGTTGCATATCCTTTACAGGACCTCACAGCTAACCCCAGCATTTTTTGGCTGTTTGTGATTTCTTGGCAAGTTTACATTCAGTAGTTTGCCATTGCTTTCTGAACAACCAGCACTCATACCATTGAATGAAAACCAGTGCTAGGAGGTCTGCTTCCAAATCACCTGCAGCTGTGTTTCGAACGTGGTATGTGGGATTATGCATCGTGTTCATAAGCCCTTCGCCACGGCGTCAGTACCACCAGACGACAGTTAAAAGAAATGTTTCCAGAATATTCACAAACAACACAAAATGGTGTGCACAATAGGTAATGAAAGCCTGTAGTGAAAATTGTCCACGAGAAACCTAACCCCATTCTCCCCACAGGATCAATGTTCTGCAATCACAAATTCAATTACCATGTAGTTTACCAGAAACATAAGTTAATATGTCGTGAGACCTCTCACTAGTCTTAGGTCATAACTGCGGTGTGTGTGGATAGATGTGTGTGCGTGGGTATATGTAGAGAGAGAGAGAGAGAGAGAGAGAGAGAGAGAGAGAGAGAGAGAGAGAGAGAGAGAGAGAGAGAGAGAGAGAAAGTGAGTGAGTGAGACTAGGCAGAGATAGATTGAAATTATATAGCAATAACCTGAAACTGAGATATTTACACCCCAAAGACAAGCAAAAATACTGACTGGGCGAATGAGACTGTCAATATTCTTACATATCACCGTAAAATGACAATATTTACACTACAAGCTGTGGGTTTGGCACTGATAAAGACAAAACAAATAAAATTAGAGAAAGTGTAGTCGAGGTGGGTTAATGATCAACAGTACACCACTCTCCCGGGGCACTGGGTTGGAGTCTGTTGACAAGGACATGCCTTAAATCCCTGTAGGAAACATGACCAAGATAGCCTTAGTTAGTCGCAGTTCCAACTTCACTGCAAAGGGTCACCCCATTATGCTCTGTTCCTGTGCCAGTGAATATCACAACATGCTCCTCACTGCTCCATATGAAAACTGGAACAGACAGAAGTCTCGACAAACCAAAAGCTCACACAGATATATATATATATATATATATATATATATATATATATATATATATATATATATATATATATATATATATATATATATATATCACTTTTCGGGGGGACGCTATTTAGTGTTTTCCTTTGGATTTTGTGTGATTTCCTATGGATTTCCTGCGAATAGTGTTTCCCTGTGGATTATGTGATGTTATTTTGTGCTCTTTTATTGGAAGTTTTCAAAAGAAGCCACGAAAGGCAGGTGGTGGATGAAATTTTGAGGGCAGCCGACAGATATTCGTTGGTCATGGTCTCGAATTCACGATGGCAGGCAGAAGAGCTCTTCTTGAGTCAATGGCTGCGGTCTCCGACCAGTACGGTCACTGCCATAGAGGAAAGCAATGGCAAACTACCTCTTTAAAAGTGCCTAGTATATCATGATTCGCTTAAAGACTGATCATCGCAAGACAAGGACAGAGATGTTAAAATTAGCAACATGGAACGTTAAACAATGACAAAAAATTTAGAGAAAATAAAACAAGAAATTGAAAGGGAAAAAATTAATATTTTAGGTATGTGCGAAACGAGATGGACAGGATCAGGCATCAAGATAGATGATTTCAAGATTATTTATTCTGGAGGTGAAGATCGTCATAGGGGAGTGGCAATTATTTTGGACCGGAAAACATAAAAATCTGTTCAAGGATATTGGGCCGTGTCGGACAGAGTTCTACTAGTTAAATTAAGTGGCAGACCTTGTAGCATAAATATTATTCAAGTATATGCCCCAACAGGAGAATCCAGTGAAGATAGTGTAGAAGAATTTTATAATGACATAGAGGCTGCCTTAAAGAAATGTAAAAATTCAGAAATAAACATCATAATAGGGGACTTCAATGCAAAAGTGGGAAATCAAGGGGATAGATACACAGTAGGAAACTATGGTTTAGGAGAGAGAAATGAAAAAGGATACAGACTCGTGGAGTGGGCAAAAGAACAGGAAATGATTGTAGGAAACACCGGGTTTAAGCAACACCCTAGAAGATTATGGACATGGAGGAGTCCTGATAGCAGGATTAGAAACCAGATTGACTACATTCTCATTAGCAGAAGATTTAGAAACGCGCTAACAGTAGCAAAAAAAGTTCCCAGTGCTGATTGTTATAGTGACCACAGATTACTCACAGGAACATTGAGGATAAAGTTGAAGAAAGTCAAGTATATAACAGGAAACACTAAATATGATTTGTGTACATTGAGTAATGACAAGGAAATACAAAACAAATTCAACATAGAAGTACAGAACAGATTTGAAATATTATCTGATCTAGAGATATTATTCCAGGATGTGGATGATCAATGGGAAACGTTGAAGAATTCAATCAATGTGGCTGCAGAAACAACTATTCCAAAATTAAAGAAGGTGGGCCGTAAGAAATGGATGACTGAAGAAATTTTACACCTCATGGAAACAAGAAGACTCAACAAAAATAATTCTGTCAAATATGAAGAAATCCACAGACAAGTCAGAATATTATGTAAGGAGGCAAAAGAATCATGGCTTGAGGAAAAGTGCTTAGAAATTGAAAACCAACACAACAGTCAAAATACCAAATTAGTGCTCAAAAGAATTCAGGAACTTACTAATAAAAGAACAAGTACATCAACAGGGTGTCTAAAATCTAAAGATGGCAAAATCATAATAGAAAAAGACCAGATTCTACAGGTATGGACAGATTATGTGAAACACCTTTATGATGATAACAGAGACGAACAGTATATTAGATTTAATAATGAAGGACCGCCAATTTTGAAGATGGAGGTTCGAAATGTTCTTAAGCATATGAAAGCTGGCAAGGCCCCTGGTGCAGATAACATCACAACAGAAATGATTAAAGCTTTAGAAGAATTTGGACTAGAGCAAGTCACCAGACTGATGAACACATTATATGATACTGGAGATATACCTCCTGAATTATGTAACTCTGTATTTATTGCAATCCCAAAGAAATCAGGAACCTTGGAATGTGATCAACATAGAACAATTAGTATAATGAGTCACATCACAAAGATTTTGCTAAGAATTATCATGCAAAGAGTGAGGAAGAAGATACAACCTGAAATAGGGGAAGAACAATGTGGGTTTGTAGAAGGAAAGGGTACAGTAAATGCTGTGAATATGCTGCGAACAGTTATTGAACGTGCTGTAGAAGTAAACAAGGATTTACATCTTTGCTTTATTGACTATACAAAGGCTTTTGATAGAGTTAGACATGTCAACATGGTGGATATGCTTGCAGATCTACAAATTGATGGGAAAGACATTAGACTTATAAAAAACATATATTGGAAACAACAAGCTGCAATAAGGATTGATAATGAAGTGGGACAGTATCAGCCAATTAAGAGAGGTGTTAGGCAGGGATGTGTGATGTCTCCAGATCTTTTTTCCCTATACAGTGAAAATATTTTCAGAAATGTAGAGGATATAAATGGAATCAGCATTGGAGGATGAAACATCAATAACATTAGATATGCAGATGATACAGTATTGATTGCAGACAATGCGCAGGACCTGCAACAATTAGTAGATGCGGTTGTTGTACACAGTGAGCAACTGGGGTTAGAATTAAATTGTAAAAAGATTCAGGTTATGGTCGTCACTAGGAAGGAAGAAGTGCCACAATGTAATATACAAGTAAATGGAAATATTCTTCAACAAGTGAATCGGTACAATTATCTTGGAACAGTCATAACATCTGATGGGAGATGCCTTGAAGAGATTAGAACAAGAATCGCCATGGCGAAAGTAGCCTTTAGCAAGATGAAAAACATTCTGACCAATAAAGAGATGTCAATTGAAACGAGAAAAAGAAAGTTGAGGGGATACATAGAGCCTGTTCTTTTGTATGGATGTGAAACTTGGACAATGAGCAGTCAAGCTGAAAAACATCTGATGGCTGCAGAAATGTGGCTTCTGAGGAAAATGCAAAGAATACCATGGACAGACAGAAAAACCAATGACCAAGTACTGTTAGGAGACAAATGAACATCGTAAACTGATTAGAGAAATTAGACGTAGAAAGTCAAAATGTTATGGACATGTTATGAGAAGAAATGGATTGGAGAACTTGGTGACAACTGGCAAGATCGAAGGGAACAGACCAAGAGGAAGACCGAGAGGAAAATACCTGGATGGCTTGGCCACATGGCATGGACGAGACAGGAACACTGAGCTGATCCACGACACTGGTGATCGAGCGAAATGGCGAGTCATGACCGCCCACGCTTTCCGGCATGGCACATGATTGATTGATTTTATATATATATATATATATATATATATATATATATATATATATATATATATATATATATATATATATATATATATATATATATATAATCTGCTATGAAAAATACAGTTCATCGTCGATGGAAGCAGCAGGCACTAGAAAACCAGCAGCCACACCTTAGTGCATAAGGCAATCCAGTGAGTTCAGCGACCGGTCGTCCGCCATTTTTCTGAACAAGCAGTTCACACTACAAATAGCCGCGGACAGATGTAAAAGCATTCCACACGAAATTCACAGCTCAGTATCACTCCACTCAGTCATTGGGCGACGAAACCATGCACAACCAGTCCAACATGAGGAAAATGCATAAGCAAACCATAGCCACAAGCATAAACACTCCAGAGGCCTTAGCTCAACTGCCTATCCTCCATGTTGGGGACCGGAAGTGGGCCTAATCCCAGCCAGTTTATATGCCTTACCACAGATATGACCATGATTGGTCTGCAACACAATGCCCTAGAAAATTGTTCTTTTGTATGGGGTTGGGGGGGGGGGGGGGGGGGGGGGAATCTCAACCTCACTCCATTATATGCAAGTCCTACAATAACTTATGAACGCATCCATGGGGAAAGAAGTGATCCTTTACAAACCAAACAACAATAACTAGCATAACACAAATAACATAAACCAAAATTTTCAAGAATAAACTTTACCACAGTCTTGTCTATTATAAATACTTCACTAACATGACATTATTCCTTTGTTACTTTAGCTTTGTTAATATAGCTCTATTATTAAACTTGTAGTGTTCATGAATTGGGGCTTTGAGTACACACAGATAGTGTGGGCGCAAAGAGACAAAAAGAGATTCCTTAGAACTGGAGGGATTGGGCCGGCTTAATATGAGCCCACAAAGTGTTAAGATAGTCACTATTTGGAACAAAGCCTTGCTTAACAGAGTTTAGGATGGAATGAAGGGGTATGACTTGTCAAGAACACAGTGGACGTATGGTTGTGGAGGCACATTATCACCTGCATGGACGTATGGTTGTGAAAGCACATTATCACCTGCATGGACATATGGTTGTGGAGGCACATTATCACCTGCACTGGCATAAGTTTATAATCAAGTGTTCAAATCAAAATGGAACCTGCAGTAAGTTCAGATTCTGTGTAATGTTTTAGATTTTATTTTCGTACGGAATGGTTAAAACCTGAAAAGGAGAGGATGAAACCTCTCGAAACATTGCTACAGTTATTGTTTCATTGTGATAACAATGTGAACAATAAAAGTACTAAAAGCATGCAAATTGCCTAAGGCAAGATACGGGTGTTAAACTTGCATATTTAACAAATGTTATGAAAAGCTCACATGCAACTTTAAATATCTGATAGAAGTGTATAAAAAATTTACTGGATGAAAAAGTGAACAAACAGATCTCATAATTGAAGATTAGTTCAGACAAAATTGAGGAAAATGAACTATTTTGGGCATTAAAAAAGATATGAATGTCAATGAAAGAAAATTATGGAGGGAGGTATACTGGAAAAGTGGTGAAGAGGAAAACAAAGCAAATAATTTACACATGACAGCGAAAAAGGCAGGACACATGGGTTAAGATTAACATTTTGAAATACTGTTATGAAATTTCTGTAAGGGACAAGCCACTGGATGACGACAATGATGACTATGACGACATAGGCCAACATCGTTCTTCTATATGTAATGGAACAATCCCAGAGCTTTCTTAACAATACAGGTTTTCAAGCTAGGAGAGTTCTATGGCAAATAACAGAAAATCATTAGTGATTAGTTAGGTTTCAAGGAATTTAGACCAAAAGGTGAAAACATCAGTGCCAGTTCAAGTCCAACTTCTATCAGGACAACTACTAGTGTAATTCCAAAGTGTTTTATGAGAAACAAAGGCACCATTAATGTTAAAATGTATATTTTGAATATAAATAAAGTTTCAAAAATATAGAATTTTAAACATGAAATTGTAAGTTTCAAAAATGAGTGGTATGTATGCGTGTCTTTACTGTTGATTTAGTAGAATAACATTATTACAGAAACTTGTGTAACAACACTACAAATGTACTAACCAAATAACTTGCGAAGTCAAACTACGCAAACTCAAATGCATTTTCCATAAATTTAGCAGCAGTAAAACAATAACAGTGAGCGAGTTGGTGTAACAGTTAGGATGATACGCTGACAATGGCATGACCATGGTCAGACAAGGGTTCGATTCTTGAGCTCACTACGGAAGGGACAGACTGGCTACCTACTCCCCCATACACCCCGACCTACAGAATGTGAAGGTCCTAACACATCACAGACCTAAAGCAGGTTCCTGCTTTGGGGCATTTTTTTTTTAAAGACAATAACAGAGATGGAAGCAATCTGATAGATGAAGTGTACAACAAATTCTACTGAAGTAAGCAAGTGGTAATCTTCAGATAGGACCTAATATAAATGACGTACTAATTCATCAACATGCTATGGACATAAGCTACTGATAAATATAACTGTGGAACTGATAACATAACAGCTAGTTAAATGTTTGTGACAAGAGGCTCCAAAGTATGCAGAACTGAGAAAACAGATGTTGCCTATAATAGCTCCAATCAGAGAAAAATTATGGACATAATCTCAATTTGACTGGCTGTCTTTAAATATTTTCATGTAGACGTCTGACGGTGTGTGTAGTAATTATGGAGTCAGTTTAACTCAACTGTGTGAATGACACTCACACATTTTTATTTAATTATGTAAACAGAATCTGCAGTAGTAAATCTTATAAAGAATCTCACACGATTAACATAGGAAAAATAGTACAAAGACAATAGACTGAAGAGAATCTGCTACACATTTCTCAACTCACTTCCTACGTATGTATTTAAGTGACTGGAATATTATTCTGTGGGTTCCCAGAATCTGTACTAACTAGTTAGCCTGAATGGCGGTCAAGCTTCACTTAGATATTTTATTATTTTAGATTCTTTCATCGCCATCATGTGCCTTGCCTATAGGCAGGATTCAAAATTTCACATGATGACTCGATTCTCAGATCAGGGGTGTGCTCTTTTCCCACCTATGACATGGCTCAGCCACACAGGTATTTATCTGGGGTGGCTCTATTCGCAATTCCATTGCGAATAGAAAAAAATTATATTCGCAATCGAATTGCGGGAAGTAACAAACATGTCACAGCTTCTGCTCACTAGTCAATTTTTGTTTGGGCCATTAAGAAGTCTAAGAAGGTGGTTAATTTAATTTTAAATAGGAATGTTCACTGTTGCGAGTTTAATTCTGCCGAATTATTCGTATTTTTTAATGAATCACTCTTCTTCTTACTTCTGTCTGTTCTTTTCGCATCCCGTTTTATTTTTATATTGCGTTAGTCCAGTTTAAATATCAAGAATAATTTTTCAGAACTGGTATCCCCAATACAAATAACGATCCCTAAAAATAATTCTGTCTCCGGGGGAGTTCAAGAATTGTTAACTTTCGTTTCTGTACACTTACTGTTACCAGGCATCCATGTTTGTTTACTCTACCGTCCTAACTCTTACTATTTATGTCCTGATAATATTGCAGCAGTGATGATCCTCTTAATTTGACACTTTCTATGGCCTCCAGTAATATGCTTCGCCTCAGAAAGACATGATTAAGCAATTCAAACACCAGGCTTTCGACACCAGACTTTCCGAAAAGAGAGAGGAGAGAGATACAAAATCCGTAGAAAACATATCATGACATATGCCTAAAGCGAAATAATCAGACTAGCATTGGTGTCACCTAATTCCTGAAAATGAAAAAAAAAAATGCCTCCTCGACGGGGAATCGATCCTCAAGCTTCCGTGTAACAGTCGGAGGCACTAACCACTATGCTACTGAGGACACGTTAATAGATCAACAAATTATTGTAATATGGAAACACGCATAGGAATAATCATGTGACCTACTTCCATTGCGAATATAAGTTTTTTCTATTCGCAATTCCATTGCGAATAGTCACTCCGATTTATTTGAGTGCGAAAAAACCAAATATGGCCAAGAAGCTCGACAGGTGAATAAAAACAGTTTCTTGTATCCATCTGTCAAGCTTCTTAGTCACATTCTGTTATAAGCTCTGCAGCTGCAAATCCCTTTATCAAATAAAGGTATTTATCTGTTTGTCTTCCCAATGCTCTTTTCACATCAAGTTTGCCAGTTTCTATGTGTTTAAGAATATTTCTCGTCTGCCCAAAAAATTTTGACTGTTTATGTCAATTTTCTAATAAATGTATTTATGGTTTTCATGTTTCTTGAAGGACTGCCTCATTCACCTGTGTCTATCTGTCCATGGTTTTCTTTGCCTTTCCTCAGAAACCACAATTTCCACTGCAATTAGATGTTTCTTACCTTCTCTGCTTATTGTTTATGTTTCACATGCGTACAACAGTAAGAGATTATATATAGCATTTCAACACACTTTTTCTCATTGCAATTGAAAGCTTCTTATTTGTAAGTATGTTTTCTATTTTGCAAAAGGCTATTTTTTCCATGGCTATTCTTGTTCTAATATCTACAAGGCATCTCTCATCACATATTATGACTGTTCAAATAGTTGCATCAATTTACATGTTTAAGAATGTTCCCACTGATCTTACATTTTGCTATTTCTTTTCCTAAAGCATGATGAACCTTATAAAATCTTTGTGATGTGGCTGAGATGCTAATTTTTCAATGCTGATCACATTCTAAGGCTCATTATTTCTTTGGAACTGCATTAATATAAGTCAGAAAGTACGTCTTCAATATTTTGTGTTTAGCAGACCAGTGAGATGGCCTATCCCATATTCTTCTAAAGCACTGATCACTTCAGTTGTGATGCTGTGGTAATGTGGGGGTTTTGTCAGATTTCAATTGGTTATGGCTAAAGGCATTGTGATCATCAATCTTCAAAGCTGGTGGCCCTTCATTGCTATTGAGAATGTCAAATTGTTCTTCTGTAAATCATAGTAAAGGTTTTCACGAACTCTGTCTGATCATGTATCTAACATCTTATCCTTGGCCATTATGATTTTGCCTTTTAGACGCTTTTGTTCTAACATTTTCTTTATAGGGTGATGCTGTCATTTACACAGATGGGTCAGTTGTTCGACGAGTGAGATGCTCATGAGCCTTTAGAGCTCATGCTGGAGGGAGAATTGTGAAGGAAGATTCTAGTGCATTTGCCTTGACCACAAGTAGTCTGACTATGGAAGTCATGGCAGTAAGTAAAGCGAGACACAGACCTTCACTCGAGCATGTTTCCTTAATGACTCAATGAGTATGTTCAGGAAGACAGAGATGGGGTGTGTCCAAAGACAGTGGTTGTTGTCTCTGGAGCTGTCACGTCATGTCTGACAAAGATTAGTTTCATTTTCATGCCATGGCATGTCGTTGAACAAGGAAATGAGCAGGTAAGGCAAGGCTACTGTGGAGGGTGGACAAGCCATGGGCCAGGCTGATATACTGAATTCTCTATGAGAAGTAAGTTGTTTGCGAGAGTCGGAGAACCAAGTGATGACTGTAAATCTACAACTATGGTCTACTCTTAGAGAACAGCAAGTTAAAAGAGGTGTGGCCAAACAAGAAGCCAAAGATTATTAATAAACCAACACAGAACTGGTGTCAGCCGCTACACGCTGTGGGATTTACTGAGGAGGGGATCCTGAGTACTTGTGGATTGAATGGTTCGATGTGCAATGGGGATGATCTGTCGACTAACTTCTTCTAGTTCTACCTTGTTCTAATAAATAAGAGTCCGTTTAGTTTAGAAATGTGGAAGTACTTTTTTAGAGAAATATTAACAAAAAAGATAGAAGACTACAAACACCAAAGCACTGGGCTTGCGAGTTATTAATGACTTTAAATGACTCTGGATGCTGAAGGAACCGACCAAAAGACACTTCCCTATTAAAAAGATGGTACAGTTAACAGTGTTCTGCCTGACTTAAGACGGCCACAATAGAAAAAGGGAGGTAATTCCCATTTCGAGGTGGGTTTTATCTTCACACGATCCTTGGATACAAATCGAACATTTTCCTTACCTCATGGATGATTTTACAGAATTTACATGGTCCGATCTGGCCGAAAAGAGCAAGCAGAAACTCCTCTGTGACGATTTCACTAAGATTTCCAACGTACCTGTAAATCGAGAAGGAAAAGTTTGTAAAACGAAAGAAGACATAGACGAAAACAGACGACAAAACCATATGGCGAGCTAAAGTTTCGACACTCAATCGTTCGAGAATAAAGAAATGTACAACTATTTTTATACTTACAGAGTTCTGGGGTTGCTTTCGTCAAACATGTTCTGAAAAAGAAAGAAAGATCAAATATTAGAGGCTGAAAATTGGGTTTAAGCTTATAGTAATCGGTTAACTTATCGAAAATAAACACACCAGATTCATTATTATGGCGACTCAATACACGCGAAACGGGAACTGCGCCGGCTCAAGATGAATTGTGGGAACGACCCGCCAACGAGAATACGGCGAGGGCCTTTTTAATTTCGAAACAGGATAGTGTTCCCTGCCTTCTGCTTCCAATGTTTGTATGACTATGTTGTTCCCTCTTTATATCATTTCCATATTTTAAGATAAATTCCTAAGAATACTAATTATCAGATGGTTATAACTTGATAGATAACTTGAGTCTTACCAACAGGAATAAAATATTTAATTCATTCTGTACGAAGCAACTCATCATGCGCTGGTAGTTAATCTTTTCATAAGCAAAACGCTTTCAGCTGTCTATACTCCTTCGGTCCCTGTCAGTTGTTACTTTCATCGTCGTCTCATAATCATCATCATCACCATGTGCCGAGCTAATTGGCGTAGGCGTTCGTGTCTCTCCACAGATCTCGGTACTTGATGTTCTATTTCAACTATACTGTTGCTAACCTTACCTGCTACTGTCTCAGTCCATCCAGCATAATTTCTCTCAGTATACCTCTGCTTCTTTTCCCACTGATCTTAATTCTTGACAGTCGTTACAGTGTTTTCCAGTGCCTCTCTTCTCATGACATACACAATAATGATGCTTGTGTATTTCTTATAGTTGTACATAATATTCGACTTTCGTTAGTCTCTCCCAGAAAATCGTTATTAGCTACTCTGGCAATCAAAAGTTTTCATCATCAACATTCATCTTAGGAACCACATCTTCGTTTTCCCCCAAGCACTTCTTAATTTGTTAATTCACGCCCCCCCCCCCTCCCCACCCCACGATTCACTGTCAGACAGCAAAACAGCTTCTATATAACATTTCAGCATTCTCTTTCTGACATCCCAGTGATAATGGCCTATTGCAAAGGATACTTTTCATCCACTATATTACCAATTCCATATTAACTGTTACCATAACCATGTTCTGTGGCGAAGGGGTTACGATCGCAATTCCGCATACCGCGTTTGAAATACAACAGCAGACGATTTGGAAGCAGCCCGTCTTGCGCGTGTTGTCATAAAATGGTATGAGTTTCGGTCCTTCAAAAAGCACTGTCAAATTATTGAACGTAAACTTGTCCAGAAAACACAAACAGTCAGAAAATGCTAGGATTTACTGACGACCTCTAAAACCTCTTAACCCTGTCTTCTTCTTCTTCTTCTTCTTCTTCTTCTTCTTCTTCTTCTTCTTCTTCTTCTTCTTCTTCTGCGTTCATCCGGAGTCTTTTTTTAAAAATGTGATTGTGTTGTGCCTGTTTACAGCGGAGCTGCGATATTGCGCCTTTAGACCGACACATCCGACTTCTGAGGGCGTTTGTTGACTGGGTTAACCTTCCCGGTTTTAACCCTTTCAATCCCAAACAGTTATTATGTTACACCCTTTTAAATCAGACAATTGTTATTTCACCCGTTACGCCAACGCCGCTGCCAAGATAGAAAGCATGCACACAAACAAAAAGCCGTCAATTGCAGAGAGAAAAAAAAATAGTACCCAGTGAATGGGCACCAGTAAATATTATGCGAAGTAAAGGCTTGATACTGAGTGACGGTTAATCTATTAAAATACGGGGCTTTTATTTATTTATTTATTTATTTATTTTTGCGCTCGCTCGCTTTGAACTCAAGCTTAGTCCATACACACTAATTTTAGTATTACTTGACCGAATTTTGCGTGTGGATTAGCTTTCCCTACTACTTATAGTGTCCTTCGCCATCAGGCGAACCCAGCCTGACTTCTGGGCTACTTGTAATTTACGTCCCCACGTCAAGGACCTGAAGTCAAAATTTTAGTCCAACTGTCTAGGGGTTGAACCCATGACCTCGGCATCAGCACACCGGATGTTTAAGAACGCGCATTCTTATTCATTCGGCAACGCTGACCTCAGAAAAATATGGGTCTAACACCAAACGCCAAAAGGCGTATTAAAAATGTCTTTTAATATACTATGCTGTCCTTCTAGTGACAAGCTACTTCTGATACGGCGAATTTTGTTCTAATACCTACAAGATATCTTCCATCGGATGTCAGGACTATTCCAAGATAGTTAGTTGTCCATATTCAGCCGTTTAAGACTGTCTCCATTCACTTAAATGTTATATTGAGGCTATAAGAGTAGAAATAATTACACTCCTAAGGACGGAATGAATTCAGGTTCAGGAAACAGTTGATAGAGCAGTGTAACGTAACAATCAAATGTGACTTCTTCTTTCGGTCGCTTGAAGTATGTTTATAACTGCAATTTTTTTTTATCTTGTATGAATTTAACTGTCCTTTTTAGTTCACTCAGCGGTCCACAGAGTTTATCTTCCACTGTCGTCTCTCTAGGCCAGAAGGTTTGCCTTGATATGTTGTATTTTGGGCAGTCTTGGAGTGTGTGCTCTGCTGTCTGCGACGCCAAACCAAATGTGCACATGGCTGATTCACCAATCTTGAATTTTGTATACATGTGGTTGCATAATCTATTGTGTCCTGTTCCGGGGCGTAGAGTAATGAATCAAATGTGGTTAAGAAAAGCATTATCACGTAACGAAGACTGAAGTAATCGATGGGTGATGGGTTGGTTGGTTCAGAATACGACAGACAACGGCGACAAAAACCGAGTAGAGTATAGGGAATTTAGGGCGGGGGGGGGGGGGTGTATTTGTGGTAACGCAGGCAGAAGCTTTTTATTGGCTGTCTGTGATTTTCGCGCAATAGTTTCAATACTGCTTTCTGAACGGCCGACGCTCATACCATTGTGAAAATCATCGTCGGGCGATGTGCTCGCAAATCGCCTGCGGCTGACTTCGAACCTAGTATGTCGAGATTATGAAACTGCGTTCACAACCCCCAGGGCACAGACTCCGACAACAGTCCATTTTTTTTTTTTAGCATATCCTTTACAGGACTTGCTGTCAACACCAGCATCTTTCAGCTGTATGTTGATCTCTTGGCAAGATTACGCTCAGTAGTTTGCCATTGCTTTCTGAGCGGCCGGCTCACATACCCCGTAAGTTACCGATGCGATTCGAACCACTGCTGATTTGAACCGTCATCACGTTACCGACGAGAGTATACGAGATTACAGAGAAAGTCATAACCTCTAAGCCACGAAGCCGGCAACAGTCCATTATATTTGTTAATAATGTATAATCTTCATGTATAATCACGACGACGCCGAGGGCGCTGGAGAATCAGGACAACCGACCTTCAATGTGGAGCGTGTACTGCTTGCTTGCTTGCTGCTTGCTTGCTTGCGTTCGCTGGCTGTGAACTCCAGCGCGAAGTCCTGTATATCGGATGGTGACATCCTGTTGTCCAACATCAATGTGATGTCATACCGGACTGAGGTTTGCGTGAGTATCCGTTGCCCCATGTCTGGCTTTTTGGTGTGCATACTGGTGGTTCCTCGCCGTGCAGGCAGATAGTCTTCGACTTCGGAAGAACCAGCGATCCTACTACGTCAGCCAGGACCCCGAAGGGGCCTGTTGCCCAGAACGCGCGACTAGGACGTGTGAGTAGGTCTTGACCAGTACAGAATCTGACCCTGGTGCCTTGGGAATACCTCTGCGTCCCAGCGTGTACTTCATTGATTTATTTAATGATTGATTGGACGGATTGATTTATTGATTGATTGATTGGTTGATTGATTGATTGATTGATTGATGCATATTATGCTTATGTGGTCAAGTGTCGAAATAGCTGTTGTTGGTTTTTCTTTCTTCATTGTGCCGCCGTCGTCATTTGATTGTTTGATTCATACATAAGGTGCCTAGATGATCAAGTGTCGAAATATATTTCTTGATTATGCCGCCGTGGGCATTTGGGTGTGACAGTTTCAAACTCCGGTATGTTTCATCACTCATCATCTTGTGCAAAATATTTCCCACAATCAAACCTTTCGAAACGGCTCTCTTCATAATTTTGTTAACTTGCTATAGTTTTCTAGCCATCTGTACAGAAGGTTATCTGCCTTCCGTTTCTTCTTCTCAAGAACAATACTGGTCGGTGAACGTACTTGTTCGTTTGATTGTGCACCATGTTTGGTCCAAATCTAGTTTGTTTGGCACTGAATCAGTTGAGGAGATAACGAGTATTCCACACTGCCCAGGGCCTCCGTGGCTAGTGGAAGGAAGGAGGTGCCCTGCTTCTCCGTTGATAGGGGATACACATATCCCGCTACCCTTTCAGTAAGCTTTCAGCTTCCAATTGTCATGTTGTCTGCCGTGTACTCTGGATTCATACTTCTTTCTTTGGTCTTTTGTGAGTTCTGATCGATCGATGCATGTGAGTTTATATCTCGTGTTTTGTCAATATCTTCACTATAACCTCCACAAGTAATCTCCATATTGCATCTACTCATGTTGAAATATATCAGTGGTCGGTGGCGCGTGGCATGAGTCAGTCGCTTGTGTATAGAAACTATTGATCATAGTACGTTCGAATAGTAGATGGGCTGTCTTTGTCGGATGTTGCTTTATATATTGTCCATAAATTGTAAGCCTGGGATGCACAGCTCGAGGGGCGAGAGAATCGAGGTCACATAAAATGACACTGCATTGTTGGCAACGTTATGTGGGACTGATTATCTTCTTCTTGTGCGTGATCTGGAACAGACATAGATGATCATTACTCTCCGATCCTCTCTGTCGTTTGAAATGTTTGATGATGTTGGTGTCGCTTATATTATTATATTGCAACGTTTTGAGATTTCCACGTACATCTGTCAGGGAGCCGCTGTAGCATAATAGCTAGCGCTTGCCAAAATAGTAGTTCGACCCCTGAACTCGTCGCTTGTCAAAGTGAGGCAAACATTGGCTATTTATTCCTCTTTGCTTACAAGACAACAAAATGTGATGGCGCTATTACATCAAAGATCCATAGCAGAAAACTGCTTCTGGACAATTTTTTGAATAATTTTTTTTTTTTTTTACGTATTATAATAACGATACATATAACGTCGTTTTACTTTCATTCGTAAATCTAACCGCGAATTTCAAATCTGCTTTAAAAAAAATAAACATACTGCAAATTTAAAATCAGTTAATGTCGTGTTGAAACACATAAGAAATTAAACAAGCAGTGAGAAATACTTAAACATGTATGGATTACATCGTTCTCACCATGTAAGAAAACGCAATACACTTGAATGACTTAAAAGTTTAGATTTTCAGCATACTAGACTATTAGAAATAAATGTATACAATTAACTCTACACATAATTACATACATGAGATGAGTAAGAGTTGCAATTGAAACACAACATATCGTTCTCGCAAAATAGATTTTCTACATAGTCATCTGGGTGGCTTCGTAACGTCTCTGGGCATTCAATATTCGGTTTAGGAAAGTTCTATGATTCTACATTTACGTGTGTAAAGACGATGCTGATCTCTACAGTCACAATGGAATCAGTAACATCTCTACAATCACATTGAAATCAGTAAATTCTCTACAGTCACAATGAAATCACTATAATCTCTACAGTCACTATGAAATCAGTAAATGCAGTAATGTTTCCGTATTGTATTGTATTGTATTGTATTGTATTGTATTGTGTTATATTGTATTGTATTGTATTGTATTGTATTGTGTTGTATTGTATTGTATTGTATTGTAACATATTGTGTTGTGGTGTGTTGTATTGTATTGTATTGTATTGTATTGCACTGTATTTATACCAACATTATCGTGCTAAACCCTTCAAGGTTATAGTCTCTGTGGCGAAGTGGTAAAGCCGTTTGACTCGTGCTCCGAAGGTTGTGGGTTCGATTCCGGGCCGCGCCCTTCGGTTTACGAGTTAAATGTTTCGGAGACTCTTGTGGGTCATCGCTAAAAGCTACGGAGTTCGTGCTTTGTGCCATATGGGATAAAACCCGGTGCAATGAAGTCGACCATGTCGACTTTTAAGCGTCGTACAGTAGATGTTTCAATTTAAATAGGAAATAAAGAGAACATTTATGAACAAATAATGCTATAACTACGAGAGGGATTTGTTTTGTCACCGAATCTCATCTCTCTCTATAGCGAAGTAATAATGAGAGAGATCAAAGAGAAGCCAAGAATACTAATCGGAGGTTATAAACAATCAACGCTATGCAGATGACAGACTACTGATGGCGGAAAACGCAAAAGATCTACAACAGTTGTTGGACGATGTAGTAACAGAAAGTGCAAGGAAAGGAAGATATATGAATATAGAAAAAAGAAATAATGGTAACATCAAAGAAAAAGGTGACACCAAAATGTGAAATAACAATAGAAGGAAAAGTGGATGCATTTAAATACCTAGGGGCGATTATAACATTAGATGGGAGATGTACAGCAGAGATTAAGAACATAAAAGGGGAAGCAAAAGCTGCATTTCAAAAAAATCAAAATGTATGTTATCATTGAATGTAAGAAAGAGAGAGCTGAAATGCTATACAGAACCTGTTTTGCTGTATGGCAGCGAATTAGGAACGCAAATGAAAAAATTAGGAAGAACTCAGAAGCAAAAGAGATGTTGTTCCTGAGACAAATTTTGTGAATTCATTGACTGCAAGAGTAATTATCAATGACTGCCCGAAAGAGGCTAATGATAATGATGAATGGATGTTTATGTTTTCAGATTATACTTGAGCTATTTTTTATTGTATAGATTATATCATCATATGTTTCAGACACTTGTGAAATTCATATTATGATATCAATCTGACTCCTTTGAGTATATTTACAGCTTTTTAACCAGAGATTTCAATTAAAGTGATACCTCGGGATACGAACGCCTCAGGTCACGAACAATTCAGGTTACAAACAACAACTTCGAAAATTGTATGTCTCGGGTAACGAACAATGCCTCGGGATACGAGCAAAGGCGAGCGAGAGAGAGCAAGGTGTAACGTTGGAGACAAACAATCTCGTACAGTACAAACAGTACTACAGATGAGCTTGTGGATCTTCAGAATGAACAGCTAAAGACATTAAAGAAGGAGCAGTCGTCCGATGAAGAGGAGTCAGTGACCTTTCCAACTGCCAGGATTAAGGAAACATGCAGCAAGTGGGCAATCCCTATGCCCCTATATGTGATGAATGAAATCACGATGGCCCACTTCAGAAAGATTCTCCAGCAAACGAAGCGACAAATTTCCCTTGATAGTTTCTTGGTGGAGAAAGATTCCCAGTTGGCTGCCAAGAAACAGCGACAAGATACTTCTGAAACTAATGATTCAGAATAACAAAGAAAGTGACACATTTCCCATATCGTTTTCTTGGTAATAAATATAGAGTAAATCTCTTTATATTTTACATTTAATTCATTTGCTTGTTTTCTTTCTCTTTATTTAAAACGTGAAGTATACGTATTCTTTGCGTTTTGACAGGTAAACGACCGGATGTTAATTTAAAAAAAGAACGATTCCTTCATCTTGAAACGGATTGTCTTTATTTCATTGATTTCAATGTTTCGGATTACGAACGTTTCGGGTTACGAACTGAGTTCTGGAACGAATTAAGTTCGTAACCCGAGGTACCACTGTATTAGTATTTCAGATGATAACAGAGAAGAAAACATGTACTGTACTTGATCTATGGGTGGATATGGCCAACGTTTACGGGTCAGTACCCTGGCAGATGGTGTGGCAGGACTTCAGAATACATTACATACCCAAGGAAATCACGACGATGCTAATGCGGTACCTTTCGGGTTTGTCTTTTTCATTCATTCATTATGTGCCATGCCGATAAACGTGGGCGGCCATGTTCTGCCATCTCACTCGATCACCAGAGTCGTGGATCAGCTCAGTGTTTCTGTCTCGACCATGCCACGTGGCCAAACCATCCAGGTATTTAATTCTTGGTCTTCCCCTTGGTCTGTTTCCTTCAATCTTGCCAGTTGTCACCAAGTTCTCCAATTCATTTCTTTTCATAACATGCCCAAACAAATTTGACTGTCTACATCTAATGTCTCTAATCAGTTTACGATCTTAATTTGTTTCTTGAAGGACTTGTTAATTGATTTTTCGAAAAAAATCAGCACAGCTACAAGGAAGTGCATAGAAGCGCCGCCATATGTGTCGAATGAAGCACTGTACTCTAGAAAGGCAAAGTGCGTGCTATAGTCTGTCCAGAAATGAATGCCGTCATTCACGATCAATTATTTTGAAAACTGTCTGTTGCACCGTTATGACATTTTTCCTGCCGTCGTATATTTACCTCCACCCAAGGAATATGTCTCTGATAGGTCCAAAAGCAACTTACATGGAAAGCGACGACATTTCTTTAATGTTTTCATGAAAAACTAGTGATTTCTCGCTAACAAACTTGTTTTACAGTAATGAATGCCCCGCCAATTCAGATGATGACACAAGGCGTGTCCGGATTCGTATGGGAGTGGGTGCAATGTCTACTCTGCTGAGACGGAACATGATTACCAGTTTTGCACGACGAATATAGCTGTAAATGTCTCTGTAGTGGGCTTCCTTCATAACGGTCAAGGTGTTGGTCCTCTTTTCATTGAAGTTTATAGAATTATTCGCATGTTCGTGTGTTGTCCCCACATTTGACAACGTGTTTCTTCTCGCGTTTCTTGTTATGCCACAATATGTCAGTTGCTATCACAATATTACTCTTCGGTTGGTATTCAATGCGTCTAGAGCTTTTTTTTTTTTCCAATGCCAGTTGTTTGTCACCGTTGAGGGCTTACGGAATTGAAAATTCATCACTGTGGAATACAAGCTGCTGCTATTGACAAGTTGTATTGTTTGTGACGATGCTGTCATGTTAAGGACCTGCAATTCTTCTTCTGAATAGTTGGAGAAAAAATATCCAAGTAGGTGTGCATGTGGATTAATGTCTGCGATCTGCCCAGATCTTAATATGTGTCGCACGATTCCAGTAGGTTGATGACTGCTCTCGGTTGCATAAAATTCAATCCATCCTTTCTCCAATAGTCCTCTTCCTCTTTCAACACATGGTCCTCACATTTTCCCAGTAACTTTTATCAATAATTTAATAGCGCGGACTGGATTAGTATCATCACGTCAGACAATTTGAATATAGTATTGTCAGCTGCCACCTGTCCTTTAATTTTAGCCCACACAAGTTCTATAGGGTTAAAATGAGAATGGTACGGCGGAAGTCTCAAGCACCCATGACGATGCTCTTCTATCAACTTGTCGATTTGATATTTCTTGCTTTTTGGAGTCTGTTTTACAAGGGACAACAATTCTAGCTAGAAATACGGTTCTGGAAATGGTATGTTTTCCATTCGGAGCCATATCTTTATTGCTCCCTTTTTGCTCGATGCTGTAGGTATTTTGTCTTCTTTGGAAACAACATTGATATCATGCATTGTCCATAATTGGACCCGACGGTATATCTAGGGATGGAAGCACCGTATTCGCGAGCCAATCTCTACATACACGACCATTCATCTTATTATGATAATAACTATTGTCTGTATGCTTTGATACTAACACGAGTCCAGCATTCTGTAATAAGCCATTATGCGTATTACCAGCATAGGCCATGACCAAAAGCTGTCCTATACTACTGGGCACATATCGCTTTATCTTTCCATCCACTGATTGATATTCCTTATCACTTATGTGGTGCGCATTGATCCACGTTTTATCCAAATACACTATGCCATAATTTTCTTTACGCATTTCCCTTATTTCACGTAAGTATCTGCTTCTCATGGCTCCTAAATGCGGTTGCTCGCAAAGGATATTTCTACCCCCCCCCCCACCTTGTCCTTTCTAAAAGTGAAGCCTAATGTCCTTATAATTCTCCACAAAGTTGTTTTGGGTAGCTCTATGTTATTATTCTTTCTCAACCAAACCCTAAGTTTTCTTACAGTCACTGTTTCTTTGGCATCTAGCTTTTTTATAATAGCTCGCCTTATGACATCCTTGCCAAAGCTGTCTACAATAGCCTTTCTACCTACCGTTTGGTTATTGCGTGGTGGTTTAATTCCAGATTCTTGCACCCATTGACGAAATGACCGTTTACTCAAACCCAATGCATGCACTATTCTTTTTTTTTTTTCGGAATTTGTAATAGTATGAAACAGTTTCCTGCGATCAGATTCTTGATAAAAATATATGTGTACAACTTCATAGCGATGCTTTGAAGTGTACAAAATTTCACATTCTTCTTCTTCTGCGTTCATCCGGATTTTTTTCCCGGATGTGACTGCGTTGTGCCTGTTTACAGCAGAGCTGCGTTCTTGCGCCGTTAGGCCGACACATCCGACTTCTGCGGGCATTTGTTGACCGGGTTAACCTTCCCGAAAATTTCACATTCAATCCCATTGAACAATATTCACACATTCCAGTGTTAGCGATAAGTGGTAAGATTTAAAAAAAAAAAAAAAAAATTAGGTTTCATGAAAGAACCCACATTGACGACACCTCTGAAAACCTCCAGTTTAAACAGCGCGGGGTTCTTGCCATAAGGCCATCCCAGTGAACCACGGAGAATATTCAATATTGAACGCTGATTTTCTGGCTGAAAGTGTAATACATTTAAAATTATGGACTTAATCTCTGACCCGTAAATTATATACCGCAAATAAACAAACATTGAAATCTGCTGTAAAATCTCCAGAACAAAAATTTTTTGGGGGTGGACATAATGATAAGGTTATATGCTAAATCTCACCATTTTCCCTCAGTTGGTTGCTGAGATATGGATTTTTATATGGAGGCAACCAAATGTAAATGCACTATAGATACCATTCAAGTCCGTCGTCGAGGAATAAAAAGTTGGAAACGCCAGGCTCTCGATGATACTGCGCGAGTCCATAAACAAAACAGTCCGGTGGCTTCCAAACCGTGCTCATATCGTAGAGGGAGGGAAAAGTTGGCAGCGTAGAAAATTCATCTCAGGGGTTGCTTAAGCTGAACCAAGTAATGTCTCAGTCCAACAAAGTTTTGACCACCAAAGAGACGTGCAATGATGGTCAAATGCGATGACCAGGGAATGTAGAGATATGGTGATACAGGAGATCCGCGAAGGAGATGACAACATGAGTTTATGATTGACTGATTTATCTGTTTATTCTCTATTTAGTCCAGCAATTTATAATATTAATAATAATAAACAAAATTGCATGTCCTTTGCGAGAAGCTGCGATCAGCTCAACGCTTGGCAGCAATTGCAGCAAGATCATTGGATATCGGGGAGGGGACACTACAACGGCCCCAGACTTGAAATGATAAATGGCACGCGGAACCATTACGGCTAAGCTTCGATGTTAGATCAAGTTGCGATGTCCCGCTACGCTAACAGATGCGAACCTGCATTAAATTGGTTTAAGTCCGTCTTGTTCCCTCTGTAAAAAGGCGTAGACGCTAGAATACGCACTGTCTGCGTGCAAGATAGCGCTTGGGCAAGACTGGCTGACATGGAGCCACAATAAGGCACATACAGAGCTGGCAGCAAAAGTCATAGTGCATGTAGCGAGACGTCAGGCGATTGGGTTGAATAATGCCAGGCCGAGCGGATACATTTCTTTAAAAATGGTTGTGCCTGCAATGCAAAATCAAATCAATCTCTCAAATAAGATGGAAACAACCTTTATTGTCGCGATTCGGCCGAAGATCTACCCCACTAAGAAAGAGCAGTGCACCTAAGTGGCGCGGAGAGATCGAAACAGCACAATGTTGTGATCACCTGATCAAATTGTCGTCCGAAGTCAAACCTCTGTAGCCAAACGATAGCAACCATCACTTGTGGTGGTAAACAACAGGTCCAAGGGAGGGAAGCCCAATTCCCGAGGAAGAGCTGGGTTCTGTTGGGTGCGTGCAGGTGGGCGGATCCTTCGCTGTGTATGGGGCACTTCTTCTGCGCTCACCCGGAGAGTTTTTTTCGGACGTGATTGCGTTGTGCCTGTTTACAGCAGAGCCGTGTTCTTGCGTCGTTAGGCCGATACATCCGACTTCTGTCGGCATTTGTTGACCGGGTTAACCTTCTCGTGGTGTATGGGGTACGAAGAGGGCAAATTGGAGGCAACGATCCCCACACCTCCCTCTTCTCCAACCCCTTCAGGGCATTTCCTGACACCCATGAGAAGAAATATACTAGATAGCTTGATGACAACTGGCAAGATTGAGAGGCAATAAACAAGAGGAAGGCAGAGAAGTAAATACCTGGATGGCTTGGCCATGTGGTATGGTCGAGATAAAAACACTGAGCTGATCCATGACTCTTGTTAATCGTGTGAGATGACGAAACATGCCTGCCCACGCTTATCGACATATCACTTTATGGTGAGTTTAGGCTGGGTTGATCCGCCAGCTGATAAGGAAGGCTGTAAATTAATAGCAACAGAGGAAATAAACAACTACACAGACTGAAAAAAAAAAAATATAAACTATTTTATAACCAGACTCAACACAGAGACCCGAATCAATGATCCAAAAGCAGATTGAACGAGGCCTAAATTCCCGAAACGAATGCTACATACATACACATACTTACATACATACGTACATAACGCACGCACGCACAGACATACATACAGACACGCGTACATACTCTCTCCTGGACACTGATACTTAACTACTACTGTTAGTACTGATAACGCACATACACGAGATAACCACGGAGGTAGAGGGAAGAGAGACCGACACTGAGCACGTGACCTTGTAATTGGACGCGTTTGTGAAAATGGCTGACATAGATAAACAAGATGTACCTGCAGATTTAGGTTCGGAGGAAAAGCAAAACCAAGCTTCCGAGCATGACTCAGAATTAAGTGCAGGTAAGTGATTCCCATGTCAACATATGCGCTCAAGTGCACTACACTTATGGATATGTTATATCATCATCATCATTCAATGGCTTGTCGCTTGTCTGTGGCGGAACTTTGCTACCAGAAACAGTCTTTCGAAATAAATGTCTCAATCGACCGTAATCCCAAGTAAGTCATAAGCCAAGCGGAAGCCAGATGTCCTGCCTCTGTTGCTGTACTGTACTGTCATCTGTAAATTATCTATCGCATACTTCATCCATCTTTGTAATCTTCCCCTTCTCTGCTTCTTATGTACGCCTCCAGTCATAAAATGATATTCATTGATTGATATTTCCTAGAATATATCCGTTAAACTTTAACTTTAAACTCGCAACGCTGAACACTACACGAGTTTCGCCCTCGTTTGAGCTCGTGTGCTTTCAATCTGACGCGGACAAGGCCGGAATATGATCAGCGTTGCCAGTCGTGGACTGTGCTTAATCTTAAAACTCAAATCCCCAAACAACCAAATAAATTAATCTTTTCAAACACCTAAAATATTTTATTTCTCTGTTTTATTTCTCTCAATTTTATTGATAACCAGTCGTCTTCAAATTGAGATCATCTTGGATTAATTTATCTGTTTATTCTATTTTTCATCCAGTGAATTTATTATATTAATAATAATACCCCAAAAAAATTTAAAATGGCATGTCCTATGCAGGAAGCTGCGATCAACCCCTACCCCGTCTTGATTTTCTAGGCAATTTTTACTTTCATTTGATTAGTTTGCTATTGCTTTCTAGACAAGCAGTCAATGTTGATAGTCTGCACCTAGACGAGCAGTCAATGTTGAAAGTCTGCACCTAGACGAGCAGTCAGTGATGAAAGTCTGCACCTAGACGAGCAGTCAATGTTGAAAGTCTGCACATAGATGAGCAGTCAATGTCAAAAGTCTGCACCTAGACGAGCAATCAATGTTGAAAGTCTGCACCTAGATGAGCAATCAATGTTGAAAGTCTGCACCTAGATGAGTAGTCAATGTTGAAAGTCTGCACCTAGACGAGTAGTCAATGTTGAAAGCCTGTACCTAGACGAGCAATCAATGTTGAAAGTCTGCACCTAGACGAGCAGTCAATGTTGAAAGTCTGTACCTAGACGAGCAGTCAATGTTGAAAGTCTGCACCTAGACGAGCAATCAATGTTGAAAGTCTGCACCTAGATGAGCAGTCAATGTCAAAAGTCTGCACCTAGACGAGCAGTCAATGTTGAAAGTCTGCACCTAGACGAGTAGTCAATGTTGAAAGCCTGTACCTAGACGAGCAATCAATGTTGAAAGTCTGCACCTAGATGAGCAATCAATGTTGAAAGTCTGCACCTAGATGAGTAGTCAATGTTGAAAGTCTGCACCTAGATGAGCAGTCAATGTTGAAAGTCTGCACCTAGATGAGCAGTCAATGTTGAAAGTCTGCAACTAGACGAGCAGTCAGTGTTGAAAGTCTGCACCTAGACGAGTAGTCAATGTTGAAAGCCTGTACCTAGACGAGCAATCAATATTGAAAGTCTGCACCTAGATGAGCAATCAATGTTGAAAGTCTGCACCTAGACGAGTAGTCAATGTTGAAAGTCTGCACCTAGACGAGTAGTCAATGTTGAAAGCCTGTACCTAGACGAGCAATCAATGTTGAAAGTCTGCACCTAGACGAGTAGTCAATGTTGAAAGCCTGTACCTAGACGAGCAATCAATGTTGAAAGTCTGCACCTAGATGAGCAGTCAATGTTGAAAGTCTGCACCTAGACGAGCAGTCAGTGTTGAAAGTCTGCACCTAGACGAGTAGTCAATGTTGAAAGCCTGTACCTAGACGAGCAATCAATATTGAAAGTCTGCACCTAGATGAGCAATCAGTGTTGAAAGTCTGCACCTAGACGAGTAGTCAATGTTGAAAGTCTGCACGTAGATGAGCAGTCAATGTCAAAAGTCTGTACCTAGACGAGCAGTCAATGTTGAAAGCCTGCACCTAGACGAGCAGTCAATGTCAAAATATGCTTAAGTCTTAAGTTCAAACCGAGAGAACAAAAAAATAGTTAAAATACATAGAATTAAAGTAATAGTAGATAAAAGACTCTTTTAAATGCCATAAGGCTTTAGGGAATATAGTGATAGACCCACATTTGTATAGACCAATCAGGACTCCGGTGGTTATGTAGTCAATAAAACACCAGTCGCCTTTACTTTCCAAGACATTTCCTGGTGCCTTTATTAGGCTGGCTTTACCTGGGAGCTCATATCAATTTTGAAAATTCTCCTAACAATTCCATTTAAGAAAATGCCAACAGGATATGAAGTGTTAGGTCTTCACATATTCTAGGCCACATAGTAATGAAGTCAGGTGGCCAGTTCCCATCTTCATTGCCTTTCTTTCCCAAACAGTTCCTAGAAAATCCTGAAAATTACCTTGCAGGTACCTATTTCATGAGGCTGAATTGAATCTAAAGCTGTAATTGTCAGACAAAATCTGTCCACTGCTGAAGATTGAACTAACTGTCAACAACCTAGTTTAGACAGACATACAGGGATTCTTCATTTGTACCGCACGAATATCAACTCGTAGGTGTACAAAGGGTAAATTCGCTTTATTGCGTACTGATTACAATTGGCTCCACGAGCTCACATGAACATGCATATATCATCAACACATCATCACATTATACATTTATAATACTGTTAAGCACAATCTCTATCTATCCTAGCGTAAGTCACTATACTACTGTGCCCTGAAAACTATACAATGGTCAGGGCAAATACATCGACCTGTCTGCTGAGCTGTCCAGTCAGAAGTGGTATGCAAACTCGCATTAAATGGTAGGTTCTCATATTAAGTTTCTTAATTAATTTAGAAAAAAATAAAAAAAAATAAATTTCAAAATAAGATTTAAAATAATCGATGTTGCTGTCACCTAATGACATCTGTAGAAAACACCAACTACATTTACCTGCCATCCCACAGAACTGTGTGACTTACTTATTGACTCGCCCTCGTATGATTGGTTCTTCATTGTGAATCCCAACCATCGTGTAATGTGTCCTCTGACTTTTTACATTGGTCAGAACATAGTAAAGAGATCTGGCTGAGCTGAGTTGCGTCAAGAACTGAAATGACATCTCCATGCACGATCTGTCTCCATCTTGAACAACCAGCGAAGAGTCTCAATACTAATGGTGCCATTTGCAATCTGATTATGTGTCCATCTGGCCTTAGAGTACTGAGGCCAGATCCTCCGGTCACTCCCTGCTGCACCATTCTCTTCAGGCATGATGATTTATCTGTTCTTCTACCCTATACACATAATCCCAAGGAGTCCTGGCCATGTCTGCCTGATCTTGCACCAATACCCCACCCAGTGGTGCAGATGCAGCCAATCTGTCTGCCTGATCTTGCACCAATACCCCACCCAGTGGTGCAGATGCAGCCAATCTGTCTGCCTGCTTGTTTCCCAAATACATCATTATATCCTGAGGAAAATATACAACAGTTGCTTCTCATCTTAAGAAATGAAAGAATGGTAGCTACACATTTTTTGCAGATGTGTCCTTCATGCGATGAATAGAACATTCTCCACTACTAAACACACATTTGGATGATGTCAGCAAGCTTAATTTGATTGCCATTTTTAAAAAATGTTTGAAGGCATACGGAAATAAAAATATCTCATCTCATCTCATCGTGTTCCTCTTGTACCTTGCGGTGTCGAGGTGAAGTATAAACTTCGTGAGAGTGCCCGGTTATGGGCTTCGTATATCGACATTCCCATGGATTCTGTTATTCCCTCCGTCCAACGTTTACGTGGTCGGCCTCTTCCTCTATTTCCATCTGGTCTGTACATCATTGCTTGTTGTGGCATGCTGTTGGCTGGTAGCCTACTTGCATGGCCAAACCATTTGACTTGCTGCTTTCTAATAAAATCTAGAGCAGCTTTAACCCCCACTTTAGTCCTGATTTCTTCATTTCTGATCTTATCTCTTCTTGATACGTTGAGTATTCTTCTCAGGAACCTCATTTCTGTTGTTGTGATTTTTCTTTTCTCTTTTTCTGTCATTGTCCAGGTTTGGCATTGGTAGCACAGAGTTGGTAGGAAGATTGTGTTGTAAAGTGCTTTCTTAGTAGTTATTGATACATGTTTGTTCTTTAGTATTGGTGCCATTTGTCCAATGAGTTGATTTGCCTTATTGCACCTATTTTCGATCTCGTCTTCTGATCTGCCATTTGATGATATTATACTTCCTAAGTACTTGAAGCTCTTTACTTGTTTCAAGGGATGTTCGTTTAGGTGAATTGTTGCTGTTTGTTCTTCTTTAGTTATAGTCATTACCTCTGTTTTGCTTGTGCTAATTTTCATGTTATGTTCCCTACACATTTCGTTTAGACTATTCATGTGGTCTTGTAATTCAGCTTCTGATTTTGCTATTAGTGCTTGGTCATCCGCAAACAGGAGTTCTCTAATGGTTAGATTTGCAGATGGTTCTTCTTCTGTGTTCTCGTCATGCGGTATTCTTGCTGTCTCTGCTTGGCTGGTTTCTTTACATATGTTGTCTATATATGTTATGAACAAGAGAGGGGACAGGACACAACCTTGTCGTACTCCAGATCTTATGGTGAAGGGTTCTGAGTGTCCTCCAGTTGCTCTCACTATGCATTCACTGTTGTTGTATAAAAATATAATAATAAAATATGTGCATAGGGGTAAAATATTATTGACAGTCTTGTTCTGCCTTTTATCTCCTAATGGAGTATAGACCCACAACCAACTCACGCCATGCCCTCCTATCCTTTGCTTCTTCTGTAGCTCCTTCCATGTCCTCTTAATATTATTCATCTGCCTCTAATGATCTTCTCCATATTATTCATCTGCCTCTAATGATCTTCTCCATATTATTCATCTGCCTCTAATGATCTTCTCCATGTGCTATTTCAGAGATCATGGATACGTGGACTGCTGAAGCAAACAATGGCTCAGAAAAGCACCAGCTGTTACTGGGGTACCATCACTTGAAGCTGGCCGAGTTGAACATTGAGGCTGAGGCTAACACAGATAAGGCTCTCACATGGCTAATTGCTGCTTCCAAACAAGGAAATGTTGAAGCCACAGAGAAGCTCAGACATTGTGTTCAAACAAACTTAGGTAACTTGTGTTTGCGACCTTATTAATTCGTGTGGTCGTGTGAACACATGGTTGCATAATTTGTGCTAGTTCATTCTTGTGTTCATATGAATATACAGTTAGTGACAAGTTAAAAGTAACAACTCTTTTACATTCCTTGAGGTGTACTGGGTATGTGATGCTAGCCTCATCTTTCTTATATATAAATCATCACTTCCCCGGGAAGGTTAACCCGGTCAACAAATGCCAGCAGAAGTCGGATGTGTCGGCCTAATGGCGCAAGAACGCAGCTCTGCTGTAAACAGGCACAACGCAATCACGTCCGAAAAAAAAACTCCGGATGAACGAAGAAGAAGAAGAAGAAATCATCACTTTATGGTTTTTTGTGTGCGCCTTCCCTCGGTTTGAACTCAAAGTTTAGTCCTTAAACATACTGCTACTTTTAATGCACTGGATTTATTTTGGCATATGGATTAGTTTTCCCTACTACCAGTGTCCCTAGCCATCAGGTGAACCCACTCCGACTTCAGAGGTTCTTGTAATTTACATCCCAATGTCAAGGACGAGATGACAGTATTTTAGTCCAACTGTTCGGTGTAGGGGTTGAACCCGCTACCTCGGCATAAGCACACCAGATGTTTAAAAATGAGTGCTCTTATCTATTAAGCCAAGCTGACCTCCACTTTATGCACAATGTGGTCAGTATCACATCGGCCATCTTTATTTCCCATAACATTTGCTGGTACCCATATTAGGCTAGGTTGACCTGAGAGCCAGCTTTATGCTTATGTACGTTTATTCTGTCGACCAGCATGCATGTTGCTGTTCTGAATGAGCCTGTTGGGCTGCACCACCTGTAGATGGAAGGATGAAGATGATATCACCATGAAATGTCCTATGAAAATACCTGGGAAGGTTAACCTGGTCAAGAAATAACAGGAAGTCAGATGTATCTGTCAAAAAGCGCAATTATCATAGTTCTGCTTTAAACAGACACCCACCCGATACCACCACCACACCACACACACACTCACACATGTGCATACACATCCACACACCACAAAAAGAAAAAAAGATGAGTGAAAAAGAAGAAGAAAGAGCAATGAAGAATCTTGAAAGAAGTTATCTCGCAAAGAGAATTTCTTACTCATGTCAGAAAATTTAAGTCTATATTCTTTGGGAATGTCACGAGAAGGAAAAAGCTGAAGTATGTCATCACAATGGGCAGGTTGGAGGGGAGGAGAGGCAGGGAAGGCCAGGAGAAAAGATGCTGAACAGTTTAACTTTATGGCATGGGGAAACATCTAGAACAATGTTGCATTCTTCTTAATCTTCTTTGCCTTTCTTCTCCCAGTAAAAAAAGCCCTGAACCAACTCATGCCAAGCCCTTTGTAGATTTAATTCATGATTGATTGAATTTGCAGTTTTCTACTGGATGAGGTAGCCAATCCCCTCCCAACCCACCTTGGAGGCATCTTATGACATGCATGGTAGGTTACAGTGTAACTATAATTTACTTTCCTTATAGGCCCCAGCGACACACTGACACCTCTAGTATTAATGCTATATAAATATATAAATCCTGAAAACATGTCTGCTTCTGAGAATCTGACAGGATGTAAAGAGTCAAATAACCAACACATATGTATGCTTCATTTACAGGTGTGAATGAACAAAACAAGGCAGTAATCACTTGGTGTCTAAATACCTCGGCCTCAGAGAAGAAAATTCGACATGCTGCAAAATCTCTGTTCTACAAAATTAACACAGCTCAGAAAGGTTTCCTTTCCAAGGATGAGTACAAAGAAGCCATAAATAAGCTGACAGCTGGCCATGAGAAAGAGAGAACGCTCCTGTTGGCTGCTGGTTAGTACAGATTTCTTCCTTTTTCAGCTTTCGTCTTCTTCTTCTTCTTCTTCTTCTTCTTCTTCTTCTTCTTCTTCTTCTTCTTCTTCTTCTTCTTCTTCTTCTTCTTCTTCTTCTTCTTCTTCTTCTTCTTCTTTCGTTTGCCTGAAATATGTTTATAACTGCAATGTTGTCTCTTGTATGAATCTAACAGTCTTTTTTTAGTTCACTCAGCGGTCCATAGAGTTTATCTTCCACTGTTGTCTCTCTAGGCCAGAAGGTTCGCCTGGATATGTTGTAGTTTGGGCAATCCTGGAGTATGTGCTCAGCTTTCTAAGCCTGCAAGTTTGTTTGCTGTAAGTGCAATCATTTTCCCCGTCATGTATATCCATGATAATATTGCTTCAGATAATGATACCCAGTTTTTTCAAATCCAGTTCGATGGTGTCCTTTCATCATCTTTTTTCCAGAATTTCAGAAGGGTTACAGTGGGTCTCATGTAATGTGCCTGGCACTGAAAAAGCTAACAGATTGGCAAAATTAGGCGGAAAACTACTTTGGACATAAAGTGTAATGAGTTAATAGGATTTATAAGAAGCATTTATAGAAATAAGTGGGAAGCAGAGCGTCATGTTCGCCTGAAAGTTTATGAGTAAATCAGCAAAACAAGAAAAGTGGAATTATTCAGCTCTACAAGAAAACAATCACAGGGCACAGAATAGATATTATGGTTAGAAAGTCTTCATCATCACACAAAAAACACTGACACTATTGCATTAACCCTTTACAAGGCAGAACGTCCATTTCCGTCTGATGCCTTTAATGAGCAAATCGGCCGATTACGTCCGATACTATTATGTATTGTAAAAACGCGATTTCTCGGCTTTACGATACTTCCGACGGCTGCTTTCGCCGATAGCTTGACAACGTGGCTGCCATTTGTAAATGCCTACTATGAATTTGAACGGACTTTTACAGACTTCTTTTGATAGTTTTCGGGGTATTTACGCTTAGTTTTTCAAAACGGATTTTGGCGATTCTTCAAGTGATAGCCGAGATTTCGCTAGGTTCAATTTAAGTGACATTAAAGGGCACGAAATTGACTATTAATCGGAGCTAGATATCAGTGCAAAGCGTTACTTTGCATTAGCAGTCTGAGTCGGACTTTAAAGAAAGTGATTATGATTCTGAAAATGTTTGTAAATTGCTGTATAGATGACGGAAAATCACAAACAACATGCTGTATTTCATAAATATTTGTGTTCATATATGGATTACCGACAACAATCACACGAGTAACATATTCTGCATGCTTTTCCCTTCATTGTATTGTTTATTTAACTAAAATCGGTTGACTAACACCTTATTTGTGATGTTTTTACTAACGCGACCCGAAATTTTACCGAACCTGAAAAAATCTTGCCAATTCAGGGCTAAAAAACAGACAAGCGTCTGCCCTGTAAAGGGTTAAACAATTACAAAAGAAGTCTTATTGGCTATTTGTGATTTTTTTTTTTTTAGGCAGTGTTAGTTTGGTAGTTGCCTTTGTTTTATTAATGGCTGACGTTTCATACCATTGAAATCAACACAAAACAGTCTGCTTCCAAATCGCTCACAGCTGACTTCAAATCCTCATCTCGGTGTGATGGGGAATTATGAAACTGCACGTCTCACTATTGCCTAAGCCACAGCGCCGGTCTAGTATATTACGAACATTTAAAGAAGAGACATGATTGGTTGGTTTCACTGTGTTGTATGTAATACGCAGAAGTGTGAGTTGGGAAACACTTGAAGCCATTGAAGAAAGAGAAAAAATAAATTCACAAGTATTGTTTGGCAATCATAAAAGTTGTTAGTTGCCTATCCTTTACAGGACGTCACAGTCAAGCACAGCATTCTTTAGCTGTTTGTGATGTCTTGGGAAGTGTATGTTCAGTAGTTTGCCGTTGCTTAGAGGAAAGAAATATAGATTAGAGACCACTATTGGGGCATAGACTCACTCACTCCAAGCCATCCTGTCCTTTGCTATCTCATGCAGTTCCATCTTTGTGCTTGGTTGGTTGCAGTTTGCAGCTAAAGTTTTCTACGGAGTGGGGAAGCCAGCCCCAAACTCAACCATCCTGCATCATCTCTTGCGACACGTGTGACAGGTGACTGTTCCTATTTTTTGCTTCCTTGATAACATATGGGTCATAGCTGCCTTTTATGACATGCACGGTAGGTTACAATGTTATTATTCTTTGCCTCCCTTAACCCTTTACCGGGCAAAACGCCCGGGAACGTTTTTACCCACGAATGGGCAAACCGCCCAAAAGCGTCCATGACCATTCTGCATTGTAAAAACGCAATCTCTCGGCTTTCCGAGACTTCCAATTGTCTACTTTCGGTTTCGCTGATAGCTTAACAAAGTGGCCGCCATTCGCAAGCGTGAACTTTGAATTTGAACAGATTTTTTAATAGTTTTGGGGGGTTTTACGCTTTGTATTTTAAAATGGATTTCGACGATTCTTCAAGTGATAGTGGAGATTTTGCTGGGTTCAATTTAAGTGACATTGAAGGGCATGAAGTTGACTATTAATCGGAGCTATATATCAGTGATCAGCGTTACTTTGCGTTAGCAATCGTGATTCGGACTTTAAAGAAAGTGATTCTGATTCTGAAAATGTGTTTGCAAATTGCCGTAAAAATGACCGACAATCACAAACAATATGTTGTATTTTGTAAATATTTGTGTTCATGTGTGGATTACCGGGAACATTAATGTGAGTAAAATACTCTACATGCTTTTTACTTCATTTTGTTTTTTATTTAAGTAAAATAGGTTGACTAACACCTTTTATGTGATGATTTTACTAACGTAACCCAAAATGTTACCGAACCTCAAAATTCTTCTTGCCCATTCAGGGCTACAAAACAGACAGATGTCTGCCCTGTAAAGGGTTAAGGGTTCTGTTATGGCTGCAGTTCATAATCCCGCATACCATGTTCGAAACACAGCTGTGGCTGATTTGGCAGCAGACTGCCTTGCATTGGTTTTTATAAAATGATATGAGTGTCGGTTGTTCAGAAAGCAAAGGCAAACTACTGAACATAAACTTGCCAAGAAATCACAAACAGCCAAAAAAATGCTGGAGTTGAATTTGATGTCCTGTAAAGGATATACAACAAACTAACTCCCCCTGGGGGTTCTAGTAACACATGGGTGACAGTATACTGTAAGAATGGCTAATACATCACGTAATGTATACCGTGTTATATTTGCAGGTAATAAGATTGGAAAAGTGATTTCCGAGAATGACTTTGTAAAAATCTTGTCCAAAAAGATACATGGAACTCTCACTCTGACATCCGTTGAAATGGATGAAACAAACGCAGCGTATGATTCAGCAGGACTTTTTCAGAAGGTAGCAGCACATTCTAAATACACAGAATATATTTTTCTTGTAGGATTAACATAATTTCAAGGTTTGTGTGGAAAACTTGTTATTTAGAATACTAATTACTGGGACAGGTGACAGGTTACAGTCTGTTACTATTCTTTGCTTCCTTAAAGGGTCCTGGTTATGTAACTCTAGCAGCAAGACTATGGAGATCATGGCCATGATGAGGTTGATGGCCTGGCTGGAGACACAAAGATCCACCAGTATCTGCATTCTCAGCAATTCAGTGAGCATGCTTAGGAAGGTCCAGATGGGCTGTGTGCCTTGACAGTGGATAGAGTGTCAGGAGGTCAAGGCTACAGTTCATGTATGGCCAATAACTAAGTCAGAGTGGGTTCACCTGATGGCAAGGGATACTGGTTATAGGGAAAGCTAATCCACACACAAAAATCATTCCAGTGCACTAGAAGTAGTAGCACATGTGTGGACTGTGCTTGGGTTGAAAGCGAGCGAATGCAAACAAACAACATATATGGTTATGTGGGAATCAGGGGTAATGCAAACAAACAACATATATGGTTATGTGGGAATCAGGGGTAATGAAAGAGCAGTTTGGTGAGCATAGCTACCATGGGAGGTGGTAGAGCAATGGACCGGGCTGATATCTGGAAGGCTACTAGGGATACAGGCTGGATAGAGAATTAATTTAGGAGGCTACATGGATTCTACATGCTTAGTCCGATTACTAGAACATTGATACTTCATTGGGAAAACTTGTGGTGCACTTGACTTCCAACTGGAAGTTCATTGGTCAAGTTTGTTGAATCTCTTGTTGATGTTTTCAGAAAATAATTCTTTACAAGTAACACTGACTTGTTAAAGATTAATGAAAACCAGTTTTAATTTTAAAATTGCAATTAGGATACAAATTTTTGTTTGCTAATAAAAAATGAGCTAAATGTCAGGGAAAATCTGTTCACATGATTTGTCTTTTCATTAAAATGATGAGCATTATTTCAATATTGTTGAATTATTTTGTTACTTTATTACTTTCACTTGTAACTACTTTGACATATTTTAACAGTTATGCAGGCTTTTATCTTTCCACACGATGTCAATAAATATAAATATCTTTTTGTATTTTTACCTTTTGGCTCACATTAAACTATGAGATGTGATAATTAAGTAAGTAATAATGAAATATGATGGCACATTAAAAAATTTCCTGACAGTTGGAAATTGAAAACAGCATGCCACTGCTGCTGCCCAGGCTTAAATTTCAAAATTAGGAATCTTACCCACAAAAATATATTTAGAGCATGTGTTTTTCATTTATACATTTGGAACCTCACGGATTCTACAGCTCTCTCTGGAGATTCTCCTTGTATGATCTATGGGAGGAGACCGGACCACTTATGGAGATATCTGTTTACAATGACAGTGATTCATGTCCAAAATCTTCTCATAATTGAACATATTGACAGTTATATTTGTTTTCTATCTCAGCATACCAATTCTGTCACATCTAAAGGCCCTCTGTGATATACTGGTTAAACCGTCTGCCTTGCATTCTGAAGGATGTGGGTTGATTTTTGGACCGTGTTGTTCAGGCCACAAACAGAATTATTTTGGAGACCCGAGGGGGTCATCGCTAGGGTGACAGGTGACAGTATGCTTTGTGATATATTCTCAGCAGGTGGCTTGCTATTCTGTGAAGTGAGTAACATGAGGTAAACCTGGTGCAATGAAGTCGATCCTCTCACCTTTGCTTTGATGTGAGATGTGAGCATTTAAAGGGGAGGGGATTGACTTAATTGCACCAGGTTTTATCCCACATGGTTCAGTCTCTTTCTGCTGAGTGGCCTGCCAAAATTTTCCCACAGAGCACAAACTCCATAGCTCCAGCAACAACTCCCAGGAGTCTCTGGGAAAATTGCACTCATGAACTGAATGACAGTCCAGAAACTAACCCTAGACCTTCAGAGCACAAGGCAGGTGCATTACCCACTTTGCCACGTATACCCCCAGGGCTGAGTTATTTCTTGTCTATCTATTTCCTACAGGTGTACTTATACCCTCGTCAAACAGTAATGCTAGCCTTTGACAGAGGACTCGAGTATGCCAGCAAAGAGGGTATGAACCTGGTTCTATCACTGATACCCACCAACCAGCTGTACCTGCTGACTCTGATGCTTGTTTACAGCTACCTGACTCCTGGTTTCCTCCTGCTGGTCATCCCTCTCATGGGCTTCTTCATTTCTTTTCTGGTGATGGTGATTTCCACTTTACAGGTATGTACTTTTCATTATTCATTATTGATAAATTTATTATTAAATTACAGGCAGAGATAGACCCATGGCAGATGCTGCTAGAGAGATTTGAAGTATTTAAAGGTCTTTCACATATTCTGACCCTGTATCTAAAATCTCATCCTTGGCCATTACAATTTTGCTTTCTTTAGTTTTCAGACAACTTGTTTGTTCTGGGTGTTCTTTTTTGGGTCACTAATTATTTTGTGCATTAATTTGGTTTTTTTGTGTATGGTTGTTTTTCAGTTCCCCTGAAATTTTACTCAAGCCATGCTTATTTTGCCTCATTAAATAATTTTATAATGTTTCTTTGAATCTCTTCATGTTTTTCTAGGCTTTATTTGTTGTTTCTTCCCCCACTCCTCCCCCCATTAGATTTAAGATGTCTTCAATCATTCATCCATTTTCTAAGGCCTGTTGTCTTCAATTTTGTGGTAGTTGTTTCTTCTGCCGGTTTATTGAATTTCTTCAGTATTTCGCATTGATCATCATCATTTTGACATAGAATTTCTAGATCAGACAATCTATCAAATCTGTTCTTTATTTCTTTGTTAACTGATTCAGTGCCGAAGGATGGTATATCACCAAATGTGACCTCCCATTTGGACAGTAGGACAATAATATTGCTATATTAGAGTCGTCATGTTATTTGTTTTGTTTCATGGTATCTTCCACAATTTCAATGTACAGTAAACAGAAATCTACATTGTAATATTTGTTCATTTGATTGTGTACAATGTTTGGTCCTTACCTACTTTTTGTTTGGCACTGAATCAGTTAAATTTGTCTGTTATCTTTTTCTTTTTCTTTAGTGCACACAAATCTAATTAAATGCTTCTTGGTTTATATTTGACCTTTAACTGCATATGGTTTTTGTCTATAATCTATAATTACTGTAGGAGTTCATTTGGTGCAGTTTTTGTAACTTTTAAAGTGCATTATAATCTTCTGTTGAGGAGGATGTAGTCAATCTGGTTTGTGATCTATTGTCAGAACTCTTCCATTTCCATAATATCTTAGATGTTGCTGATACTAGATGTTTCTAACAATCACTTCATAGGTAGATCACCATGTTCAGACTGCCAAGCTAAAAGATTATTTCAGAAAACTGGGATGAGTTTCTTGGATGGAAAACTAACATTAAGAAAGTTCTGGAAATGTCCAATATAAAAAGGATGCTGCCTAAAGAAATAAAACTGAGAAAGACAAGGTACTTAGATCACATCAAACAATATAACAATCTTCTGAAAACCTTAATGGAAGGACAAGTTGAAGACAAACAAGTTAGAGGGTGTCCAAGATGTAAATGGACAGACAATATCAAGATGTAGTCATGATACAGCCTAGTAGAATGCATAATGTAGGCTTAGGACAGAACTAGCTGGAGGAGATCTATTACTGCTAACCTTCACTACAGAGATGGCAATGAGCTGTCATGTTTTTGGTGAAACATTGTATAGTGTAACATTTTTGTGTGAAGGAAGTAATGTTTGTGTTTTGTTTCACCACCCATTTCAACATAGTGTAATGTTAACATTTTTATGTGAACCATGTAATGTTAGTGTTATTTCACAACCATTTCAACATAGATAGTGTTAGCATTTTTATGTGAAGGTAATATTGTTAGTGTTTTGCTTCACCATTTCAACACAGTGTAGTGTTAGCATGTTTATGTCAAGGAATAATGCTATTGTTTTGTTTCACCATAGTGTAGTGTTAACATATTTATGTGAAAGGAATAATTTTAATTGTTGCATAGTGTAATGTTAGTATTTATATGTGAAGGAAACGATGTTAGCATTTTGGAGAAAAAAAAGTTGTCTTATAGCAGATACTGCTGTAGGAATGTGAAGTGTTAGACCTTCACATATACAATGCCATGGCATGTGAGATGGGATGGCTGGTTCCCTCTTCATATTATTTGTTTCCCAAGTTAGTTGCAATTCCTTTACAGGACGTAGCAGTCAACTCCAGCGTTATTTGGCTGTTTGTGATTCCTGGGCAAGTTTATGCTCAGTAGTTTGCCATTGATTTCTAAACAGCCGGGACTCATACCATTGTATAGAAACCAATGCAAGACAGTATGCTTCCAAATCGCCCGCAGCTGTGTTTCGAACGAGGTGTGCAGGATCATGAATTGCATTTGTATCCCCTTTTCCACAGAGCTGGCTTCCCAGGTAGTTGCCATAAAATTCTAAAAATGATCTGGCACATATTTGTATGAGGCTGGATCAACCCCAGAGCCGTGCAGGTTGGTTATAAAATAACCTTGCCCCAGCTGGAGACTGAATCTAGACCACTGTCTCGGCAGGCAAACTTACTAACCATCATGCCACTACAGCTTCTTGAGGTGCTCCCCCTAGTAATATTGTAGTAGCAGATGTGTAGGCCTTAATGTAATTTCAGAAATAGTATATCTATTATAATTCCTGCAAATTATTTTGTGTTGACAGATGTTTTACAAACGCCGCAAGCAGAAAGATGCAGTTACGTTGGCCACAATGTTGCAACAACAGTTTGACACGGACATTGATCTAGACAGCACAGAATCTCAATACTCTTGGAACTCATTGACCCCTTACTTTGTGTTCTTTATCTGCCTACCTCTTATGATCGTCAGTTTTTCTTTAACCAATAAGTCGTATATACCTTGTGCGGAACTCTTCATTGTTAGCCTGGTTATGACAGGCCTTTGTTTCCTGGGGCTTTCTGACAGTCACGATTTGTTGACTTTAATGACTCTAGGGTCACATGCTTTTGCTTCACTCCCAATATTTTTTGCCCATCTTCCCCAGGTCCCTTTAGTAACTACCATTTTAGAACTTGTCACACAGCCATTTTTCTCAGTTTACTTAGGTCTCAATGTCTCATTTAACATCAGCTTGCCATCCATTTTTTATTTGCTGATACCGGTTCTGTTTCTTTGTATGGCCATCAGAGGTTCATGGTCTGGCGTGCATAAAATTCTGATTCCTCATCTAGTTTGTTATTTTTGGTTTAGTTTTTCAACCGTAGTCTTCCCATTTACAAGCTGGACAAGCTTAGTTCGCGCTACAGTTGGTTATATGCTGCTTCCCGTGTTTATACCACTCAGCGTTTTCCTTATGGTCATTGGAATTCCTTATACTATTTATAAACTTCTGCAAACTGAATTAATTGGGAAGGTGATTGTAACAGGAGTTCTTTTGGCAATACCAATTGTCCTTTATCAGACAAAAGCATTTTATGGTAAAAAAGGTGAGAAAACATCCTTAAAAGATCTTAAGTTCAGAAAAATTGTAATGATTTCATTTGCTGTTTTGAGCATTCTGCCTCTGCTTTTTGTGAGAGCACCTACCATTTTGGAAAGGAAAATGTTGACATTAACTTGGGAGGACTACAAAGACTTATGCATTCCCAAGGATGATTTGTGGGCTCCTTACCAAATTCGCTGCAGCGATTTCCTGGAAACTGAAGTTCAGTGGGCGGGTAAACTTGTCCAGGTGAAAGCCACAAAAGTGGAAAACACTGCAGAAAATGTGATTAAAGCCTTGCCAAGCATTCTGTCGGAACCCTTATACTGTATTTATGGAGAGAAAATGCCTGTTTGTGATGAGCAGACGATGTCTGATCAATCATACAGGCACTGTCGGTTATTGAGGTCAGCAGGTCAGACTTGCAGCTTGCACAGTCATAACCAGGTATTCTTCTCTCTGAGTGTCCAGATCGAGAAGTATATCTTAAATATAGACGCTGCACCCAACTTTGGGAGTGGTCTACTGGTTCTTGAGCCTGGGGATGATCTGGAAGTCAGCGGAACTCTGACTAATGTTGGGACACCAAGTCCAAATCTGAAACTGAAGTCGATAAACTGTACAAGCAGGGGTCTGAATATTCAGATGAAATCTGAAGATGACTTTGCAGGGAAAACATTATTGAAGATACTCAATGATGCTGTTGCACTCTTGTTCAACTTCTTTTTTTTTCCAGTTCTGGAGTATTCTGCTGAATGACACAGAGGCACATTATAAATACACTGTTAATTCGCACACATGGATATTAATTAATTAATTTTTACAATGGTTTCCAAACTTTTTTCTTTGGGTCACAATTTCAGAATAAAAATTTATAGGCATGCTAAATATTTTATTCATAAATACGAGGGGTTTCAAATGTAAATGCTAAATATGTGATGGAAATTTGAATTGCCTTGCCACTCATGTATTTTGGCAGTTTTGTCTCTTAGCACATGCAGATGGCATCTCAGTGCAGATGAGCTACGTGAAACTACAGTAGAAGTATTTGTGATTTACATGAAAGGGTTTTGTGCACTGACAGTAGTCTGATAGAACTCATGCCATTTTGAAATGTCCTTCTCTACTCGTACATTTGCTGGAGTATACAGCATATATTGCAATATTATACCTTCATTCTCTAATGAATTCCTGTACCACTAAAATAGATACGAATGCTGCTTTTTAATATCACAAGTTGGATAGCCAGCTAGACAGCCTTTTCATTCCTGCTTCTAAAGCAATGAGCTCTAGTTTGCTTATAATAGTGCATATCAGTAGAATTGTATACATGTTATTAAATGTCTTTTTTTTAATTGTTAATGAGACACATTACGCTGTCAGCTTTTCAGGTATAATGTGACTGTTTTCTATATAGTTTTGTGGTTGATATATTGTTTTTATATATGTTTTCAATTATATTTAAAATAAGAACCAAGATTAATGCCAAATATTCAGAAGTGGAGAGCAAAGGCTTTGGCAGCAGAAAATTAAATGCTGGCATGTGAGAGACAAACACATGTGGAAACAAGTTATACAAACATTAGTTAGTCATTAGATTATTCTCACTGCACATCACACTGCCATTCAGTCCATAAATTATTGGATGCCCTCAGTACCTCCCTCAGCACCTCCCTCAGCAATACCACTTCTGTGTTGGTTGACTATTCCTTTTGGAACCCCCTGCATATCGTTCCTGTCTGGATTCACTCCTTTTTACTTGATGTTCTTGCAGTCTGAATGTGTGTCAGAATGCCCTGGTGATCTGTTAGGTTATGGGAGAAGGAAGGTTGTCATTATTCAAGCTGTTCATTCTTGTATAACTTGAGAAATTGGGGGGGGGGGGGGGGGGGGGGGGGCTGGTGATGACTTGATTCATGGGCTGTGACTTTCTTGCAGCCTTGTGTTATCAGAGCCCATTAGGGAAACAAATAATTGCATCACTAACCTACCATGCATGTTGTAAGAAGCAACTAAGGAGGGCTAGTCTAGGGGTTGGTTGCCCCCATCCTGCAGAAAACTTTAGCTGCAAAATTCAGCCATTGCTGAATAAGTCTACTAAGGGTTCGACATGAGTTGGTTGAAGGCATATGCTCTGTTGGAAGATAAAAGGCAGAAAATAAACAAAAAAATTGAGGACTTGCAGTCTCATAGCCTGCAAAGATTGCTGTCTCCGCAAGCTTGTCACAGAAGAGACTATAGTCACTCCTTCCTTGGGGTCTCTGTGATGAAGTGGTCAGGCCATCTGCCTCGAGCTCTGAAGATTGTGGGTTGTTGGAGTGCATTGTTCAGGCACGGCCAGCATTAGACCTGATAAGACATAGTGATTTCCTCTTCTTCTGCTTTTTATTTCCCATTGGAGCATAGGCTGTTATCCAACACACGCCAATTTTTTTTTGGGGCGCTCACTCGCTTTGAAAGTGTAGTTCATACACACTATTTATAGTAGTGCTGGTCTGAATTTGCGTGTGGATTGGCTTTCCCTGTTAACATGTCCCTTGCCATCAGGCGAACCCACTCAGACTTAGAGGTACTTGTAATTTACGTCCCCACGTCAAGGACCAGAGGTCAACATTTTAGTCCAACTGTCTGGTGTAGGGGTTGAACCCCATACCTCGGCATCAGCACGCCAAATGTGTACGAACACACGTCCGTATCCATTCAGCCATGCTGACCTCCACACATGCCAGTGATCTGAAGGAGCCAGTTATTGAATACTAGCACCGCATAGAAAAGAATAGAGGATAAGTTTAAACAGCCTATTCTAGGCAACAGCCTTGTGGTCCTTAAGAATATTTATAACAGCCTTTGCTCTATCCACACTAGACTTTGATGTTAAATGAACAATAGGGGAAAATGATGACTTTTGAAACAAACAAGCAGTAATTAGGACATGACAAGACAATGTGAGATCTCATACAGAGACCATTGCTACATAAGCAAATGTCAACAGATATGTTATGTTGGTTTACAACATTCTGTAATGACTGGATCAGATTCACAATCACAAGGGTATTTATTTTAAAGGCAACTTCATCACCATGTTTACAAAAGGCCCATTGCCAGCTTTTAAGCGATAATTACAAATTGTCTTGTCAATGATCCAGTGTCATTTGGACTTACTCTGATTTGGGGAAGTAAAAGACACAAGTGTGGCAACTATACCCTCATCTCATAAGATTGTCACCTGCTATAGGACACCTCTCTGGCAAGATAAAGGCCATGACCTTTTATTTCCCACTGAAGTAACTCAACTCACTGGGGTAGCACAGTGCTATCATCAAGATATTGGGAACAACAATCAAAACATTAAACAATGTATCCTTGCTTCTTTTAGTAATTGAAATGGTTACGTGCAGATATTGTATAATTTTTACCAAGTCTTTCCATAATGTCTGTGAATAACTATTTTTTATTGTTGCATTTTATATTTAGTGGGGGACGTTTACCAATAAAAAGCCTCATTAGCTGCTTCCATTTTCTACAAGTATATTGTGTTGTTTTATGATTTTGTTCTTTTGTTTTACTGATGTTTTATTAAGTTTTAACTTCACATTTGCATTATTGTTCGTTTTGTCTATTATATAAAATAGTTTTAAAAAAGTTAGTTGCATATCCTTTACAGGACGTCACAGTCAAAATCCAGTATTGTTTGCTGTTTGTGATCTCTTGGCAAGTTTACGGTCAGTAGCTTGCCATTGCAGTGAATGAGTGAGCGGGAGAGTAAATGAGTGAGCGGGTGAATGAATGAGTGAGCGGAAGAGTGAATGAGTGAGAGTGAATGAGTGAGCGTGAGAGTGAATGAGTGAGCGTGAGAGTGAATGAGTGAGCGGGAGAGTGAATGAGTGAGCGGGAGAGTGAATGAGTGAGCGTGAGAGTAAATGAGTGAGCGTGAGAGTGAATGAGTGAGCGGGAGAGTGAATTAGTGAGAGTGAGAGTGAATGAGAGAGAAAGAGAGTGTGTGTGTGTGTGTGAGAGAGCGTACGCATGCGTGTGAGTGTGTGTATATGAAAGAATACAGAGAGAGAGAGAGAAAGAGTGAGAGAGAGAGAGAGAGCTGAGCAGATGCATGTCATGTAACACGCATGTTATGTAACACGCGAATCCATATGTTTGTGTATTCTCATCTGTCATATTATAAGTTAAATACCATTTGATTTTATCATGTATAATCTAAACTTATGTTCATTACTATAGTTTGAGTGAGATAGTGAGTTAGTGTGAATGAGAGACAGAATGAGTGACCGTGAGAGTGAATGAGTGAGCGTGAGAGTGAATGAGTGAGCGTGAGAGTGAATGAGTGAGCGTGAGAGTGAATGAGTGAGAGTGAATGAGTGAGCGGGAGAGTGAATGATTGAGCGTGAGAGTGAATGAGTGAGCGGGAGAGTGAATGAGTGAGAGTGAATGAGTGAGCGGGAGAGTGAATGGGTGAGCGTGAGAGTGAATGAGTGAGCGTGAGGGTGAATGAGTGAGCGGGAGAGTGAATGAGTGAGCGTGAGAGCGAATGAGTGAGCGTGAGAGTGAATGAGTGAGAGTGTCTGTGTGTGGGAGTGAATGAGTGAGAGTGAATAAGTGAGCGTGAGAGTGAATGAGTGAGCGTGAGAGTGAATGAGTGAGAGTGAATGAGTGAGCGGTAGAGTGAATGATTGAGCGGGAGAGTGAATGAGTGAGCGGGAGAGTGAATGAGTGAGCGGGCGAGTGAATGAGTGAGCGTGAGAGTGAATGAGTGAGCATGAGAGTGAATGAGTGAGCGGGAGAGTGAATGAGTGAGCGTGAGAGTGAATGAGTGAGCGGGAGAGTGAATGAGTGAGCGGAAGAGTGAATGAGTGAGCGGGAGAGTAAATGAGTGAGAGTGAATGAGTGAGCGTGAGAAGGAATGAGTGAGCGGGAGAGTGAATGAGTGAGCGGGAGAGTGAATGAGTGAGCGGAAGAGTGAATGAGTGAGCCGGAGAGTGAATTAGTGAGAGTGAATGAGTGAGCGGGAGAGTGAATGATTGAGCGGGAGAGTGAATGAGTGAGCGGGAGAGTGAATGAGTGAGAGTGAATGAGTGAGTGTGAGAGTGAATGAGTGAGCGTGAGAGTGATTGAGTGAGCGTGAGAGTGAATGAGTGAGAAGGAATGAGTGAGCGTGAGAGTGAATCAGTGAGCGGGAGAGTGAATGATTGAGCGTGAGAGTTAATGAGTGGGCGTGTGAGTAAATGAGTGAGCGTGAGAGTGAATGAGTGAGCGGCAGAGTGAATGAGTGAGCGGGACAGTGAATGAGTGAGCGTGAGAGTGAATGAGTGAGCATGAGAGTGAATGAGTGAGAGTGAATGAGTGAGCGGGAGAGTGAATGAGTGAGCGGGAGAGTGAATGATTGAACGGGAGAGTGAATGAGTGAGCGGGGGAGACAGAATGAGTGAGCGTGAGAGTGAATGAGTGAGCGGGAGAGTGAATGAGTGAGCGGGAGAGTGAATGAGTGAGCGGGAGAGTGAATGAGTGAGAGTGTGTGTGTGAGTGAATGAGTGAGAGTGAATGAGAGAGAGAGAGTGGTGTGTGTGTGTGTGTGTGGGACGCGCTGGCATCACTACTTTTACGTCACATACTTTTTATGTACACATTTTTCTCCATGTTTAGCCTTGTTTATGTTTACAACATTCATTTCACAATGTTTATTTTTCTTCCTATGTAAATGTATAATGCTCTTGATGAACGAAAGACGAGTGATTGGAAGGGCCGAATGTAAGACGGGCCTGCGCGCCCAATTTGTGACCCTAATAAAGTTGATTTGATTTGATTTGATTTTGCTTTCTGAACAATTGGCACCCATACCATTTCATAAAAAACCAGCGCAAGACGGTCTGCTGCCAAATTGCCTGCTGCTGTGTTTCCAACACGACTACGAACTGTGTCTGTAAGCCCTTTGCCACGGAGCCGGCATATAAAATAGTAATACCCTGAATTATGGCTTCATGGACTTAACAAGAATTTTGAATCAACATAGTTCCCAGAAAAAAGGACATTTTAAACTGACATGATACCCAGCAAAAAGGACATTTTGAACTGACATGATACCCATTTTGAACTGGCATCATCCCTAGTAAAAAGGTCATTTTGAACTGACATGATACCCAGTAAAAAGGACATTTTGAACTGACATCCTGGATATTAGACAATTTTCTTCTTCATGAGCCCTATATCCCTGATTGGGGTGCAGGGCCTCATGCCAAGCTGTCCGTCCTTTTGCTGTCTCCTACAGCTCCCACTATGTCGTTCTCATATAGTTTATCTCTGTCGTGAATTCTCTTCTACATGTGTTTTTAAGTTTCTCACTATTACATTTTCCTTGTGGGTTCCAAGTGTCTAGTTACACCACCCTCGGGTTTTCTCAGTGTGAGTCCTATCCAGCACCAGCATCTCTGCGTCACCTCTTGATTCACTGGAATTTGCTTGTTTCTCTCTATGAAGATTCTTTATTAATACTTTAGTCTCATTATACTGACATATCTCCTCGAAAATTAAGAATCTGAATTGACATAATTCCAATAGTTTTGCTTGAATCAAAATTATGGTTCTTTAGTTGTTCAACCATGGTTCACTGAACACTCTTGTATTATAAACAGAAAAGGAGCCTTGTACACATCTTGAGGTGTATTGGGTACATGGTGCTAACCCTACATGTGTACAGACCAGCCGGCACTCAATGTGTGATGTGGTCAAAAACAGGTCACATGTCTTGACTTCCCAGAACATTTCCATGTACCCATTTTAGGCTAGGTCGACCTGGGAGACCGGGTCAGTTTGCAAAAATCTGCCTCTATGGGGATTTGAACACATGACCACCAGGCAAGTGTGCTAGCTGCTGTGCTACCACGGCTCTTGAAATGTAGAATCAATCGTGCCATGTCGGAAAGCGTGGGCGGTCATGACTCTCCATTTCACTCGATATGCAGAGTCGTGGATCAGCTCAGTGTTCCTGTCTCATCCATGCCATGTGGCCAAGCCATGCAGGTAGAATAGTCCGAGCTAAATTAGCATTCCACAAAGTAAAGAATAATTTATGTGACTCTATCTTTGTCACTGAAGGTAAAAAGAATTCTGAGGAGTTTTATAGCTTAAAGTGATGGCAGAGGTGAATATGGAGCAAAGAATATTTTGATCACAATTTGTATCTGACCATTTTGGTGATTGAGTATGGTCTGGGACTGCTCACAATATCTTATATGAGGGGGCTTCAAATGAAAACCTTAAAAGTGTGGTTGAAATTACAATAACCATGCCATTGTCTTGTAACCTGTCAATATTGATGTTAAGGATGCCAAGAATTCTAAGCATGTGACATCACAGTGCAGATGGACACGGTGAGTCATAAGGGCAGTTTAAAGTTGGCTGACTCACATTTAACATGCACCAAAGAGGAGCAGTGTTATGTTATCTGACTTTTGATGAGTGAAGGGGTGAAACCTATAGAAATTCATTGGCAAATAAAGGTCCAGTATGGTGTTGCGTGTCTGTCAGTCCAGCAAGGGTATGAGTGGAGTAGGAAGTTTCAAAGTGGCGTGACTTCTGTGACAGACTATTTGCGGCAGGGTCAGGCACACCGAGTAGTGACCCCAGAGTTTATTTTTTTAACAGGAATCCAAACACTTTATTGGTGCTGGAGGACTTGAACGCAGTGATTACTACATAAAAAATGTACGTTTGTTCTTTACTTTTTCAGAATATATTCACAACAAAAAACATTTAAGGTTTTCATTTAAAGATCCCCACAAAGATTTAAAGATGCCCACAAAAAGGCCATTCTCGGATGCACAAGGGAGATTATTATTGTATGCCTGCAGTATATGCTGGCCCTGCCATTCATATATGACAGATACCCCATGCTCCAGGCAAGTTGTACCTTAGGATCACAGCTGACAGACCAGACAGCATCCCCTGTTTGAAGTTTTAGATGATAGCAAGGGACATAGGTTGAAGAGATGATCTTGGACAGCACAAGCTGACAACAGTCAGGTGTGTGGAATGGAGAAGAATGGGTTATGGTGCCTCCTATCAGTGGAGCACTGCACAGAGCTATAATTACATTGGTCAAGTGCCAGTGCAACAGCTCACACCCAGCAAAGTAATTATATACACTGTTGAGTCTGTCGTAAGAGGTATAAAAAAGGTGTTTATGTGGTGTTATCGCAAAGACAAACAGACACTGCTTAAAAAGGGGTGTCTGACATAAGCTACTACTACATCTAGCATGAGAATGGAAGTAAAGGCTGCCACAGCAGCCCTCTAATGGAAGGCGGCATGCATATGCTGTGTGATGGACTCAGAGTATGCCTCGGCAGGTGAGAACTTTCATGGTCCGGGTTTAGTGGCTAACACTGCTCGATAGGGCAGACATTGTCAGCATATTATGGGTTTTCTGTCCGGGGCATGTGGGTGTGCGGGGCAATGAGCGGGATGATAGATGAGCTGCTGCTGCCCCTTTAAACAGAACTCCTCTACGATATAAGTGATGTGGTGGAGTCTGGGATCAGTCGGAAAGTGCAACCTATGGACAGTGGCGTGCAGAGTTTCTTTGATGCCCGGGGCCAACCCCTTGATTGGATGCCCCTAAATTGTTCTTTACCTCATTCATTTCTCCTCCCCTCCGACTGCACTGTGCTGCCCCCTCTCCCTAACTGGATTCCCCCCTCCAGGCTGGATGCCTGAGGCCGTCGCACCCCCCCCCCCTCCACCCCCCTCTGCACATGGAGTATCCATATCCGGGAAAGCTTGGCCATAAAGCAGTGAGTAGAGGGTGTGGACAAGACTGAAAACATAGAGGAAAAGCCAGGTGATTCTTAAACTGAATATTAAGTATTAAGGAGTTATATAGAGCCAATACTGATTTATGAAATTCAAACATGGAAATCCCCGGGAAGGTTAACCTGGTCAACAAATGCCAGCAGAAGTAAGATGTGTCAGCCTAATGGCGCAAGAATGCCGCTCTGCTGTAAACAAGCACAACACAATCACGTAAAAAAAAAAAAAAACTCCGGATGAACGCAGAAGAAGAAGAAGAAACATGGAAATTAACTGATTGCTGAGAAATTACTTAGTGGCTGTTGAGGTGTGGTTTTAAAGATTGTTGAGAATACCTTAGATAGATAAAAAGAATAACGAAGACATCTTGAAAGAAACTAATTCCCTAAAAGAATGGATTACTTGTATCAAAAATACACAATCCACATTCTTTTCATGACATGAGAAAGAATAAACCAGAAAATGTCTTGGCATTTCTGTATCAGATGTGATGGACAAAGAAGTGTGACAGATAAGTTGGTTTATTTCAAGACATCTTCATAACTACTGTTATCTGTCTAAAGTGTTCTCTGCATTCTTTAATAGAACCATAGCGAAATATGCCAAGCAAATAAACATATACAATATGCTGTTTTTGTCTTCAGTGTTCAAATTCTTGTTTTGTCACTGAGCGCGCGTGCACACGCACACACACACACACATATATATATATCCCCCCCCCCCCAAAAAAAAAAACAACCCATCAATATTAGACAAGCTTTCATTTTATATTTATTTTATTTTCATTAAAAACTCCAATTATTGTATTCAAAATATGGTATTCTTTTATGCAATCTAATTAATTAATTTTCATAATTTTACAGGACATTTTTTTTTTAACCAACAAACAAATTTGCTTCAGTATAAAAATAATAAAATAAAAAATACAAACCAGCAGAGAAATAAAATCTGCATAGCTGTTTTACCCAGCCCACAAACAAATGCAAATATATGTACATGGCAGATACTGCCACAGAGCTGTATAGTGATATGTCCTTACATATGCTAGATCATAGCAGTATGAGATGGGGATCCCCCGTTCCTTCACTCATCACCTTTTTTCCCACAGAAGAAAAAAATGGTACTCACTATACAAGGCTGGGTCGACCTATAGCGCTGCATCGGGTCAGAAAAAGATCCCTACTGAGATGGTCTTTATTGCTGTGATGGCAAGTGAATACACTATCCATATATTCTTTCTTTGTTTCTGTCCACTTTCCCTGTCATGCATTTCAGCATCTAACTAGTAGGAAGAGCTTTTTTGCATTCAAGGGCCATCTTCTTGGCACTTGAAATGATCCACTATCTACTTCTACATGGAGAAAACCTGAAAACAGTATCACTGGACAGTCCTTCCATTGGAAAGCACAGAGAGATCTAAAACCACACAATAAAGAGAATGATGGAGCGACCTGCAGGAGACAGCAAAAGATACTCCAATAGGGAATAAAGGGCACAAGGTGAATCTGAGCATCCCTTTTTTAGGTCCTACCTAAGCTCGGTGCAAACAATTATTTGACACTGGCAGAAATCCTAATATAGCTCCATGGACACAGCCTTGTCTGGATTGAGTATAAGAAGGTATTTGCTGCTTCATTATGCTAATCAATTGTTTGCAAGGTCTCTCTTGTTACTGTATGTAATTATTAATACAGTTTATGGTATGCTGCTTGGAGAAAGTTCTGTTACAGTACTAAACCTCTGACTCACTATCTTTATTCCTCCATCGGAAGAAAGGCCCACAAGCAACTCACACCAAGCTGTTCTATCTTTTTCTATCTTCTGCAGCTCTCTCTCTCTCCCCATATTATTAATCTCTTCTCTAATTCTTTTATTCAAGCAATTTTAAGTATCCCTCTATTTCGTCTGCCCTGTTCCACAGAAAGGACCTTCCATCATCAGGTTTATTTCAAAGTGTGTCCTCTCCAGTGCCAGCATCTTTTCATCACCCCTTGCATTGCTGGTATCTACCCAATTCTCTCCCTAAGCTCTGCATGTCCTGCCATTCAGTGCAGGCACCAGTTAATGAATGGCTGTAGTTTATTAGTAATCAAACACTACCACATAATAAATATGTGAAGAAAATGTAAACATTTCCAGCCACATCATAAGCTACTGTTTGTGTGGAAACATCAGAGCTGGTGAAGGTTTGCATGGCCGAATGGATAAGAACGATGTTCTTAAACATCCGTTGTGCTGATGCCGAGGTTAACGGTTCATCCCCTACACCGGACAGGTGGACTAAAATGTTGACCTGTCGTCCTTGACTTGGGGACGTTAATTACAAGTACCTCTGAAGTCAGAGTGTGTTCACCTGATGGCGAGGGACACTGTTAATAGGGAAAGCTAACCCACATGCAAATTCAGTCCATCACTACTATAAATAGTGTTATGACTACGCTTGAGTTCAAAGTGAGCGAGCGCCCAAAAAAAAATAATCAGAGCTGGTAAATATTAAATATAACACAACCACCAGAACTCTTCTTATACACTCGAAGAGTATTAGTCTAGTAGTCAAGTCATGGACACCTTTTCACACCACAAGGCGTATTGAGTACGTGGTCCCAGTCCCATGTTTTTACACCAATCAGCACTCAAGGGGTTCAGGTAGCAAAGGCAAACTACTGAAAGTAAACTTGCCAAGAAATCCTAAACAGCCAAAATATGCTGGGGTTGACTGTGACATCCTGTAAAGGGTATGCATGCAATCAACTTTTAACTCAAAAGGTGATGTCATTAATATCAAGCTGGGCTTCAAGAGTGAACCAAATAAAACATCTGAGAGAGAACACCAGCAACCAGTACAGAAATGTTCTGTTATAATGGCTGTTGTTTAACAAAAAGGGACCATCCATAGTAAGATAAATCAGCAATTTGCTATCCCTTCACCAGTTTTTTTTTTATTGAAAAGCAAAGTAAATTAGGTGATTAATAAATAAACTGTGTTACATAGTTAGAAATAAAAATAGCTTTAGTACTTAAATATACATGGAAAAAAAAATGATACACTGAAAAAAAATTTGTTAGATATAGTACAGATATTTTAAAATAAAAATTACATACATCAAAGAGATAGTTTAAAACATGCAAACTTAAGCTGAAATTTGGTAGTCAAAACACATAAGAACATCAGCAGATAAAACAAATTTCTTTCTGTAATTATGTCGGGGCAACAATTACAGACCTATAATCCAAACTTGAGATGTCAATAAGCAAAGATATCAGGTCTTATGATGCTGTCCTCACAAAAAAACCAACATAGAAGTTGTTCATGCTGTATCTGAACTCCTATATTTTCAGTTGATCTTGTATTCCCATACATTTTCTCATTTTATTTTGATTTTTTCCACTGTTTGTATTTTCACATAAATATAAAAATGTCACAATCTTTATTCTTGTGATTTTTTAACTTTAACATTTTTATTCAGTAGCTTTACTCAGCAAGCACAACTAACAATGATTGCCTGGAAGAGGATAATTAAATAAGAACATTTAAGAAAGAGAAACACTGTTGTTTGGTGATATAATGAGGCGTGAGGCATTGGAATAAGCTGTGATGAATGGAAAGATCAGCGCCAGAAAAGGTTGACAGAATTGATGCTTAATGGTCTAAGATGATGGCATGGGGGAATGTCAGGAGTAGTCCTAACCCAGAACACCAAGGACCGAGTGGACAGACATAGGCATCTATGCCATTTGATTTGCTCAGGGATTAAAAATTATTTTGGCAGTTCACTGACATGTTACAACCCTTCCAAAGAACTACATTTCTGTTGCTCTAGTATTTTACGCAGTCGCTTAATTACTACACAAAGTAAACAAAAGTTCAGTCCATTACAGCACATATTTAACTGAGTAAAGGTAATCCCCACATAAAGGTACTCCCATGGTATGAAGTAGTAATCCACAAGGTGGGTTGATCAGCTCTTCTCTTCACTACCTTTCCCTTACAGCTCTGCTACTGATTTTACGAGGCTGAGCCAAACCATGAGCCGCACTGGGTGGAAACAATACAATCCTTGTGATTCCGTCGCCCTGCTACTGAGTGTGTGGTGCGACACTGTGAGCTGTGAATTTCATGTGGAATGCCTTTACATCTGTCCACGGTTGCCTGTAGCGTAAACTGCATGTTCGGAACGATGGCGGCCGGCTGTTGCTGAATTGACTGGTTTGCCTTTTCGGTTCATGAGTGCATTTTTCAGGAGACTCCTGGGAGTCGTCGATGGAGCTACGGAGCTCATGCTTTGTGAGGTTAGCTGCAGAAGGTGGCTCTCATCATGGCCCACCAACAAGTTTCTAGATCTCTGGTCGGTTCTCCTGCCTCATATCCAAGGTGTCTGTAATGTCCTGTGTCCATCTTCGTGCTGGCTGACTTCTGTGTCTACTTCCAGGAGCCATGCCTGCCATCAGTTTTCTGTTGAAGCCACTGTGATGTTTACTACAGTCAAAGTATTTCAGCTTCTCAAGCAGTGTGGCGCAGTTCACGTCAGCCATCTTGCCTCCCATGCTACAGATCTATTTTATGAGACTGGGTTGAACCCCAATGCCATAAAATACACTTCAATATGTACACACACACACACACACACACACATAGAGACAGACAGACAGACAGACAGAGAGAGAGAGAGAGAGAGAGAGAGACACACACAGACACACACAAAGACATACAAAGAGAAAAGAGAGATTGAGGTGGAATTTATTTTATAGCTTTGGAAGTCAACCCAGCCTCATAAAATGGGGTTGTAGCATGAGAGGTAAGAAATACAACAATACAATTTTCTATGTAACCAAGTTCAGACTTTAGGGAAAATATGAACAAAGAACAATATGATCCTTTTGTATTTGGAGGAATAGAATTACCTGAACTTTGATACACTGACAACACAGTATTACTTTCAAATTAAGATACAGGTAAAGACAATATAACTATTGTTTCATTAATTACTAATAAATAACGTCATTGCACTCTGAAAATCCCCTCAGGTGCTCAGTCCAACTTATAAAAGGTATGCATGTTTGCTAATATTTATTGATGCCAAACAGCCTCACTTTATGCAGCTGGGGCAGTTTTGGGATCAGATTCAGCATCAGTGCACCGGCATTGATAACAAAATGGTATGGGTCATAGCGTGAGTAGAAACTTGCCAAAAAGAATCTGTAAGAGAACACAAAAACAGTTTATCAAATTCACATTTTATGTTATTTCATACACATATAAACAGAATGTTAACATATTTTAAACTAAACATCATAGTTAGGCTTAACAATGACAACTTTATATTTGTTAACATTCATTCTAAACCAGATTACATTGGTTATTCCATAATCATAATCATCACCATCTGTATGCAGGCTTGATTGAAGTAATTTAATCACTGCCCTCTTTCTTTCTAATTCACTTAAGTTCTGCATACATATGCAATTCAATGTGCTTATACTTCCTGTGCGATGACTGCAGGATAATGGGTTCATTACACATACTGGTTCTATCTGTTGCTATCTTCTGCAACTCTCTCTGTCTCTCCACATTATTAATCTCTTCTCTAATTCTTTTCTCCATGCATTTTCGGGGGTCTGGGGTGTCAGGCATTGGTAGTACCTTTGGTAAGGATGACTGTCATGCCCTTTTCAGGGCCCATTCCCCATTGGCCCAAGCCTGACACCCAGCTCATGCCTGTGGCTGCTAGTAGCTGTCAGCATGCGACAGCGGCCACCCCCGGGCAACAGCTGTGACAGGGTGGCTAAACCAGGCGTGGGTAACTGATTTGGTGTCAAACCAATAATTGAACTAGAGTATGCCTATCCAGCATGTGAAGACTGCATGGAAGAAACCATTGATGATTCAATGGGCAAGATGGCGTTTATCTACAAAGTGTTGTGGAACGTAATGAACACGGCAAGACATGTAGAGCGCCCAGGTCACGCACTGCACCTGTATTCGTCTCCAGTCGTCATGACTTGTCTTGCCACTGGACTCAGATGGCCTCAGATGAGAGAGTGAGGTCGACGAATTGTGCAACTCTTCCTCACTTTAATCCAATTCATCGTGCAAGTCATTCTTCATCCAACTTCTGGATGAAATGAATAGTCATCATCATTCTTGATGGACAAACAACAACATAAACACACACACTGGTTGGACTTAAATGTTGATTTCTCGTTGAGAAAGCAATAACAAACTACTGCATGTAAAATTTCCCAGAAAATCAACCTGGAGTTGACTGCATCATCCCGAAAAGGACATGCAAATTTATTTAGTTGTTGAATAGCTTCCTTTTTCTGTTCCCTTACATTTTGTCTGGGAGCTGCAGACTAGTGGCTAGCCTGGTAGACATGGGTTTGAATCTGCATGGTGCAGATTTTTACAAATAATCTGAGCTCTTAGGTCAAGCCACCCTAAAATGGGTGCCAGGAAATGTCTTGGGAAGTAAATGCAGCCGGTGTGGTGCTGATCACATCACCCATCGAGTGTTGACTGGTCTATACAAATATGGGTATAGCAACATATGTCCAATATGTCTTTAGGCATGTAAAGGATTTCTATACATTTTGTCTTCCAGTGTTTGAACAGTAGAATATATTTCATACTGCCATCAAGTCAAAACTGTCAACATTTTTATATACTTTTAAATAGTTGTCGCTCTATTTGTCTCTATGTCTTTAAAAATCAGTTCAGCTGGTAATTTTCTCCATCCAAATATCACTTCAAACAATCTAATTTTACAGTCTAACAGAGGCAGTGTCATATGTATTTTTATCCTTTTTTTTTGGCTGAGTCTGTGTTTCAGTCATATTCTTCTTTTGTCCATTATCCCCCGACAGGGGCATAGGTCCTCAATCAACTCACTCCAATCCATCCTATCTTTTGCAATCTCCCGTAGCTCCCTCCCTGTCCTCCCAAAATTATTCATCTCTGTCTTTCTCTTCTCCTTGTGCCTTTAGGTCTCCCACTATTTTGTTCAGGAGTGCCTAGCTATACTATCTCCAGTTTTTCTCAATGTGTGTCCTATCCAGCGCTAGTGTGTCTTTTCCTCACCTATTGATTCACCTATATTTGTTTAGCTCTCTCCATGGTTATTATTTTATTAAGGTGGAATGTGTATGGACAAATTAGAAAAATACTGGAGTCAGCAGATACATGGTTTCAATGTTGCAAATACCGTTGATAGCTAGAGTAACCACAAATTCCTGGAAGAGGCTCACAAAAAGCAGAACATTGTATACAGCTGTAAGGAAGAGACAATGTTCTTTGATCACATAATGAGAAGAGAAACACTGGAGTTAAATGCAGGTCCGCATGGCCAAATGGGCAAGAACATGTGTTCTTAAACATCCGTTGCGCTGATGCTGAGGTAAGCGGTTCAACCCCTACACTGGACAGCTGGACTAAAATGTTGACCTGTTGTCCTTGACTTGGGGACGTAAATTACAAGTACCTCTGAAGTCAGAGAGGGTTTGCCTGAAGGTGAGGGATACTGTTACTAGAGAAAGCTAATCCGCACGCAAAATTCAGTCCATCGCTACTATAAATAGTGTGTACGGACTACGCTTGAGTTCAAAGCGAGCGAGCGCAAAAATTTTTTTTTAAAAACCCAAACAAACTGGAGTTTAATGTGACAACTGGAAAGATCAGCTGTGGAAGAGACAAGGGCAGACCAAGAGAAATCATGCTTCATGATCAAAGGAATATCATGAGTAGAATTGATCCAGAACATCAAAGACAGAGATCAGTAGTCAGTGCAGTGAGACAAGAATGTCATATTTCTTAGGAAACTCAATAGGAATGTAAATAATAAAAGTATTTAGTGAATCTTAGTATCCCTATTTCAGACATGAAAAAAATATAAACATTCATTTATGAGAAGGGCACTTTAATACTGCATATGATTATTATTATCACCATATTTATTTCTTGTTATTTTTTTATGCAAAAGCAAATCATTTAAAAAAAATGAGTACAGAAAACATTATTGCACTGCCAATTGGTGTGGTTTTAAAACTTTTAGGAATCTAAACATAGTTATGACTGTTGGCCCATCATGTCTTAGTTGATCTTCAACTTTGGTTCCATTGATCTGGAGACAAAATTCTCTATTTATTTTCCAGACATCCAGCAGATGTTAATTCTCTCCTTTCGATGCCTGTTACAAATCTATTTTACAGTTTAATATCTTTTAGAAAATCTTCATTGTTCATTATGACAGTTAAAAAAATGCCCTGTAGCAGGAACCCACTATACAACTGTCATGTGATAGGACCATCCCATTCTGAAGACTTGAATGCATGGAGGAATAGCCTTGAACTTTGTTAGCGGATGATGAGCACAGGCACCTAACCCTTGTCTGACCGAGCTTCTGATATTATCCCTATCAACTACACTAATGCTCCCACCCATGACAATTTATGGTATTTCTAAAATACAAAACCAGATTTCTGTGGCTTTAATTTATTATCCTGTCTCCTTATTAAGAAACATCTGCCTAAATCTTGCTCAACATACATGGAAGAATGGTACAGAAAAAAGCAAAAAATCAGTTTCTTTTCATGCAAAGCTGTATAGAAATGCAAAAAACTTAAAACTGAAAGATGAATAATGACGTAGATAATCATGTATAATGCAAAAACAAAATTAATGGTTCCTCTGTAAAAAAGTACAGTAAAACTAAACACATAAAAGTGTTATAAAAACATGAGTAAAAATGACACCTCTAAACTCAATACGATGTTACAATCGAAGAAGGTAGTTTGTTGGCACATACTGTTGTTTGGGCGTGAAGCTTTAGGCCATCACACACTCTAGACCACATCATAATGAAGTGAGGTGGCCAATTCCCTTCCATGCCACCTTTCCCATCCCGACAATTTCCTGACAGTTGACACCCATTATATGAGGCTGGCTCGACTCCAGAATCATACTGGTTGGGAAACAAACAATCCTGCCCTTTCTGGGGATTGAACATGGGCCCACTTTCTTGGCAGCCAAGCATATTAACCATTATAATATTTCAGGACAAAGGGAGAAAGAAGTTGGCAAATAATATACAATAATTCTTTCATTCAGACTCACAATGCAACTGGAACTGTGGTCAAGAATTTTTTGGCAGATGTGAACTGCTTTCCGTAGTCAATCTGCTCCCATTGAGTCTCCAAACGTGACACACCTTGATCGGCCGCCTCCCAAGGAGTGCCCTTTGTTACGTGAAGCATCACAAACATACACTGAAAAGTATTTATCTTAGGTTACTAATTTAAAAAAATATAAGCAACTTAAGAACAAGATTAAGATGCAAGCATATCACAAATATGACCACCAGTAGCGCCTGGGTTTGGGTACTGCATTTCCATCTTGATAACAGTCATCTAGGGGTTAATCCCTAGTGGTGGTATTACTTTCTCACCAGTATGTCTCAGATACTGACAATAAATCAAGCAAATGGCAATCAAATCTCCCTTTGTGAAACCTCACTTCAAGAGGTAGCACCAAATATTTAGGTAGCAATATAGGGTAACAAAAAAGATTAAATTAAGAGTATAAAAAGCAAGAGGAGCTTTCATAATACAAGGAAATTTAGGAAGTCAAAAAAATTAAACTTAGCACCACTTAGCATGGCCAAATGGATAAGAATACATGTTCTTAAATATCCGGTGTGCTGATGCCGAGGTAAGGGGTTCAACCATTACACCGGACAGTTGGACTAAAATGTGGACCTCTCTGTCCTTGACTTGGGGATGTAAATCACAAGTACCTCTGAAGTCAGAGTGGGTTCGCCCGATGGCGAGGGATACTGTTAATAGGGGGTTCCAAATGTTGCTGTATGTAGCCGAGGCGCGGTGTTGGGGTGAGCGCCCAACATTGCTCAAATACCTCAATGGCTCGTGAATACATAACCTATGCAGCAAAAGTCCAACTCCTGGCCTTCACGTGGCGGACCTGTTTAAACTAACAGGAGAAGGGGCGACGGCGAGTCTCTGGCGCCGGAAAATAACCAGTATGCTCTAGATGTGTATGCACGTACATGCATGCGCAGACAGGTGTGTGCGCGCGTACACATCTACACTCGAGTGAGACCACAGTCTGCTCTAGCAAAGAAAGGTGCTGAAGACGGAGGCAACCAGCCAAGAGGCGCACCACAGAAATCAGGATGCCACGCAATCACGCAAAATGGAATATGTCGACTACTGCTAATCGTTATGGTGCTCGCCCTGCTTTGGACCCCCAGGCAGGTGCAGTGCCGGGCCCTATGTCTCGAAAGGGTCCAACCCCAACTACTGGAGGTCCTTCTCAGATGTCCTGTGGAGCCAGGGGACATGAGAATAGGACGACTGGCCATACTAAACGAAGACTTAAAATAATGCACTGGAATGCGGAGGGAGTCAGCAACAAAAAAATAGAATTAGAAAAAATCTTGGACCAAGAAAAAGTAAGCATATGTTGCTTGCAAGAAACTCACCTCAATGAAAATATAGCCTTCAAAATCAGAGGCTACCAGTGTTACCGATCTGACCGAAAGAACAGGCGAAAAGGTGGGATACTGACCCTTGTAAGAAATAACATCATGGCTTCCCAAATCAAAGTCTACATGGAAGGGGCTGAGTATCAGACACTTAAACTTAAGACAGGTAATACAGATCTACATCTGATCAATTACTACTGTCCAAGTGACCGCCCACAGGCACTGGACACTCTACCACTAAAAGAAAAAATGATTGTGTGTGGCGATTTCAACAGCCACTCGCAGAGCTGGGGCTATGATCACATGGACCAGAGAGGAGAGAGACTGGAAGACTGGCAGGATGAGAATAGATTCATGTTGATTAACAAGCCGTCCGACCCACATACTTTCTACTCGAGATCATGGCACTCTACAACTACACCTGACCTGGCTTTTCATTCACCAGACCTGGAGTGGAACATTACACGAACTGTTGGGAAACAACTTGGTGGCAGTGACCATCGGCCAGTCTTTCTAACCGTAGAAAATGAGCTTGTAAGTGAAAGCAGCACCCTCTCGAGGTGGAACTACAAGAAAGCAGACTGGGCAATGTACAAGCATCGCACCAGCATACTGGTTAGAAACCTGAACACTGAGAAAGACATAAATAAAGCAGTTGAAGAGTTTGGGAAATGCATACTACAGGCAGCGCGAGAAACAGTACCAAGAGGAGCCCGTAAACAATATAAACCCTACTGGAGTAGTGAACTGGAACAGTTGCATAATGATGTTGAAGTGTGTAGAAAGCAAGCAGAGGCCACACCCAGCCAAGAGCACCACAATAAATTCCAGCATGCAAAAGCCAAATTTCAAAGGGCCAAGCTGCAGGCTAGACGGAAAAGCTGGCAGGAGAAAACGGAGTCTCTGAACTTTGAAAGAGACACAAGGAAATTGTGGAAGCTAATAAAACAGCTTAATGACGAGGGCACAGGGAGAAACTCAAAAATTGCACTACATAAAGATGGAAAAATCTTAACAAGAAAGCAAGCAGCTGACCATTTTGCGGACTCGTTCGCACAAGATAGCAATATCAAAATTAGTCCAGAGAAACAACAAGAGATTCGAGAGAAACGACAACATACAGGACAGAAGGAAATAGTACATGAGGTTCTGGAGGCACCCATCACAATCAGCGAACTGGAGCTAGCCATATCAAAACTGAAAATGAGAAAGTCACCAGGAGCTGATGGTATCTCCAATGAAATGATCAGGAACCTAGGAACAGAGGCCAAAACAAAGCTGTTGCAGATCTTCAATAACAGCTGGACCTTAGGCAGTGTTCCACAAGCCTGGAGAGAAGCAATCATGATACCCCTCCTAAAATCAGGGAAAGATGGTTCCATTGCCTCTAGCTACAGACCAATTAGCCTCACCAGCTGTCTCTGCAAAACACTGGAGCGCATCATCAATCACAGACTGCAGTGGTACATTGAAAGTAAAAACATCCTTGTGCCACAGCAGGCTGGCTTTAGGCAGTGCTACTCTACGGAAGATCAGACAACCTACCTCTCTCAAGAAATTGAGGATGCATTCCAAGAGAAGAAGCTGGTGCTTGCGGCATGGATAGATCTGAAGAAAGCCTTTGACAAAGTCTGGAAAGAAGGTCTGATGAAGAAACTGAGAAACTGCAAAGTCAATGGAAGAATGTACAAATGGGTGAAAGCATACTTGCACAACAGAAGAGCCCGAGTACAGATAGACGGACTCAAGAGCAAGAAAGTACTACTGCGTCACGGTGTCCCCCAGGGCGGAGTCTTGTCCCCCACACTTTTTCTAATCTTCATCAATGATCTTGTTGCTCACCTACCGCATGGAATTAAAGCGGCAATGTACGCCGATGACCTGGTTCTATGGAGCACAAATGAATATGCATCAGTGGCCACCAGATTGCTACAAAGAGCTGTAGATACATTTGCTGCATGGGCAAATAGATGGTGTGTCAGCATAAACACTGACAAGTGCAGCACAACCCTATTTACCCTCTCCCCAAAACAAAAGGCAGGGATCATCCAGATAAATGGAACACCCCTAAGAGAAGATAAAGAACCAACATACCTTGGAGTAACATTTGATGGCAAGCTGACATGGAGAAAGCACATCAACAAAGCAGTAGCAAAAGCCAGAAGGAAAATAGCCATCCTGAGAAAGCTAAGTGGAACCACATGGGGAGCCAGTACGAAAATACTTAGCAAAGTTTACCAACAGAGCATACAACCACACCTGGAATATGGGTCAACTGCGTGGTGTTCAGCATCAAATACCACACTACAAGAGCTGGACAAGGTGCAAAATCAAGCACTTAGAGTCACCACAGGAGGGATGAGATCAACCCCTATAGTGGAAATGGAGAAGATGGGGAGGACACAGGCACTGAGTGAGCGCAGAGATACGAAAACGCTAATACAAGCAGAAAAGTTCCTCAGCTTGCCAGGCCACCCTATGAAGAACAGATTTGAAAACCTAGCTATGGGGCGGTTGAAAAGAAGTAGTTTTATCCACCAGGCCAAACGACTCTGCAGAGAAACCACTGATCTGCCCACAGTTGGTATCCCCCAAACAACTATTCCAGAGCGAACTCCATGGAAAGATGAGCATAGACTATCGTTATAAATCCAGACAAAAGTGAGAGGAATATTTGACAAGGAAGAACAGAACAGTGTGCAGCGCAGAACAGCCACTCTCAGCTTCCTTGATGAAGAATACCCACAGGACCTCTGGATCCGAGTCTACACAGATGGGTCAGCACAAAATGCTGTTCGAAATGGAGGAGCGGGAGTGTACATAGAATACCCAAATAATACTAGGGACACAGCCAGAGTACCGACAGGAAAGTACTGCCATAACTATGATGCCGAAATTGAGGCAATCAAGATAGCAACAGAGAAATTACTAAATAACAGCAATGGTACACAACCTGTGGTGCTACTAACAGATGCAAAATCAGTACTCGAGGCGCTCCTCTCTGGGAAATTGCCAGTACTAAGGACACTACTTTCTGAACTTAGCAGTCAGCATAAAGTCACCATACAGTGGATACCATCCCACTGTGGAGTACCCGGAAACGACAGAGCTGATCAATTGGCTAAGGAAGGAGCCAAAGAGGAACAGCCTGATGTGCCCGTTACATACCACCAAAAGAAAAGAATGATCAAATCAGTCAGAAAGCCACCAAAACCTGCTCAAGATGACTACCACGTTATGGACAGACCAGAACAAGTCATTATTCTGCGCCTCAGAACAGGGCACAATAGATTACGCAACCACATGTATACAAAATTCAAGATTGGTGAAACAGCCATGTGTACATGTGGATTGGCAATGCAGACAGCAGAGCACATACTCCAAGACTGCCCAAAATATAACATATCCAGGCGAACCTTCTGGCCTAGAGAGACGACAGTGGAAGATAAACTCTATGGACCGCTGTGTGAACTGAAAAAAACAGTTCAATTCATACAAGAGACAGCACTGCAGTTATAGACATATTTCAAACGAACGAAAGAAGAAGAAGAACTGTTAATAGAGAAAGCTAATCCACACGCAAAATTCAGTCCAGCACTACTAGAAGTAGTGTGTATGGACTACGCTTGAGTTCAAAGTGAGCAAGCGTAAAAAAAAAAACAAACTTAGCACCAAACTTAGAATATCCAATGCAGGTTAAAGCCGAGGTCAGGGACTCAACCCCTTCACCAGACAGTTGGACAAAGATGTTGACCTGTTGTCCTTGACTTGGGGACGTAAAATACAAGTACCTCTGAAGTCGGAGTGGGTTCGCCTGATGGTGAGGGACACTATTAATAGGTAAAAGCTAATCCACATGCAAAATTCAGTCCCGCACTACTGGAAACTGTGTGTGGGCTACGCTTGAGTTCAAAACGAGTGAGCATTAAACAAAAAATATCCAATTCCAACATTAAATAAGTAAGACTGTAGGGATCAAAAACATGGATTCTGACTAAAACGATTACTAGTGATTACCAATTTATTAGTTGATGCCCGCATAAAATAGGACTAAGATGGTATGACTGACAGAATCACCAATGTGGAGCTCATGGAGAGAACTAGACAAATACCAGTGAATCAAGGGGTGAAGAAAAGACACTGGGGCTGGATTTACATTGAGAAAACCTGAGTATAACCAGAATGGGATGGCTAAGGATGGAACGGCCTGGAGTGAGTTGGTTGAGGTTTTTCCAGGCCTAATTCCAGCCAATCTGTATGTGCTGTGCTGAACCATGACCTGGTCATATCCTACTATAATATCACTCTGTGCAGATGTGAAGTTCCAGTACTGGTCTCACGCATACCAGTGCTTTCTGAGCTTGGACAGACAAGGAGAGTACAGTTCTCTTGTAGATGGTACTGCAGTACTGGGTGAGGAGGAAAGTCTTTGTACCAACCTCATGTCAAGTAATGGAAGTCCTGTTTAGGTCACATTAACCTCACACCATGCATCGAACATGAGAATTAAAATGGAGTATTTCAAAAGATTCTCCAACCAACGAAATGTGGAAATCAAAGTTGTTGAAGTCTGGGATAGTAGATTGGGTGCCTAGCCTTCACAAATGAGGACTAAAGATGGGAGGTTTGATGTATAAGCTGCACATGTTAGAGCCCCATTGCCAGGCTGGAAATGATAAAAGATCGGCAAATGCCACTGTTTTGTGACTGCTCAGAGACAATCTTTAACCACTTTAGAATACTTATAGCGTATACATCTCTTATATGATGTGGACAGCATTGGGAAATAATCATCAACTTTCCGAGAATCAGTGTATGGGACACTTCAACACTAGATTTATGGTGTTAAACTCCATGTCAGACTTCAAAATGAATAAAGTGAAATGATATGACAGTATGTCTCTGGGCTCAATCCAGGATCATAAAATGGACACGAAAGATTTATCTTCTTCTTCTTCTGCCTTTTAACCCCCAATGGGGTGTAGGCCCTCAACCAACTCATGCCAAGCCCTTCCGTCTGTTGCCATCTCATGCGGCTCTCTCCATGTTCACCCACAATATTAATCTCTGTCACTAATTCTCTTGTTCATGTGTGCACAGGTCTCCTTCTATTTCTTGTGCCCTGTGGGATCCAGAGAAAGGCATTTCTAATTATACTATTAATAGATTTTCTCAATGGGTGTACTATCCATCACCAGTCTTGTCCTCACCTCTTGACTCGGTGAATTTATGTGTCTAGTTCTCTCTATAAGCTCTGAATTAGTCATTCTATCATACCATTTTAGCCCTATTCTCCGCGGGTACCAGTTAATGAATGTTAATTAGTCATTATTTTAGTCATTCCCCATATATTTGATCCACACAGTTGTACTGATTTGGTGTTCGAATTAAATATTCTAAGTTTGGTGGTAGATTTATCTTCAGTTCTCTTCCACAAATTTCTTAATGCTATGAAAGCTCCTATTCCCTTTTGTATTCCATTTTTAACATGAATTTCTGTTTCCCTGTAATTGTGTATTTTGACTGACTGACACCTTGCCGTCTTGACAGATGATAGTTTGTAAAATGGTGTTATACCTCTCCATACCACAAAGCTTGGGCTGAATTTAGAGACTATGTGTTGCCCATGCAGCATGATCCCTCTCTCGGCCTGCCTAATTTACTCCAGAGGAAAGGTAACACCAATACATCTGGAACAAGACAAGCTGCAGAAGCTGCCAGATTAGCAAAGCAATACTCTAACTGTCCGCCTTTCAGAGCTTCGATCCTAGACCAGTTGCCAACCAAGGCTTAGGGCCTGGTCTGCCCTGCCATAACATTAAGACTTTAGGTTGCATTTCCTCGCACTTGGGTAAGGCTTGTACCCTCCTAATTGTATTCCTTCACCCGAAGCCGTTGGCACAATGTGAGGTGTCGGGTTTGGTGAGCGCCGCCCAAGATTTGGCGCTAACAGAAAGCAGTGTATACTACTAACTAAATATATATTTGATTCTATTTCATGAAATGAGGTTTTATTGAGGGAAATTTGGTTATCCTTGCTTGATTTATTTTCATAATCTTTGTCTTGGAGGTTGGGTTATTATTTGCTTGATTTATTAATCTATGCCTTTTCTGTAAGAATTTGTAGAGCTAAATGTTGTTATCAGCCCATATCTGTGATTTTCTTTCCTAAATTAACTGCACTGTTTTACAAGCTTTTATAGAGCTTGACATCTACGGTTGTTTCATGTGGCCAAAGGACAGATAATTGAGCTGTATTGGTATAATGTCGTAATATGTGCTCTGTAGGTTGAGGTGCTTGCTTGCATTTAGATATTACCGCAGAATTATAATGTTGGAATATATGCTCTGTAGTTTGAGGTGCTTGCTCGCATGTAGACATTACCGCAGAATCTATCTTTAGCTTTGTGTATATGTGGCTATTGAGTCTGTTGTGTCTTGTTCTGAATCTAAGGACAGTAACTTCTCGAATCCTGTCAAACACATAATAGTCATCCTGTGGTTGGACAAGTGACTTTCTAACTAGTTTTGTGTTTGTGTGTGGTGCATGGGTGAGCGCATGTGCATGTGTGTGTTTGTGCGTGGGTGCATGCGTGTGCATGTGTGTATGTGCGCACTCGCTTGCTTTGAACTAAAGCAAATTCTATACACGTGCTACCACTTCTAGTGCACTGGACTGATTTTTACATGTGGATTAGCTTCCCCTTTTACCAATGTCCCTCGCCATCAGGCGAACCCACTCCAACTTCCGGGGTACTTGTAATTTACATCTCCAAGTAAAGGATGAGATATCAACATTTTAGTCCAACTGACCGGTGTAGGGGTTGAACCTGCTAACTCGGCATCAGCAAAACTGGAAGTTTAAGAGTGAGTGATCTTTTCCAATCGGCCATGCTGACTTCCTTACTGTTTCAAGAAATAGCTTTCTTCGTCTTATTATTGTTAAGGATCTCCAGAAAAACCACTGCAACCACTCTTGGAATGTCAAGCATTCTTTGCCCACATTGTCAAAGAACATTTTGAGCCATCTTAGAACTCACGGCTCCAAACTCTTAACCCCACTGGATGAAATGAATGGTCATCTTCATTCTTGATGGACAAACAACAACATGTTAATATGTACCAGAAATATTGTTGTCAACATTGCACATAAGCATTTTGGATTCTTGGTTCTATTTCTCTGTCCATTTTGTCTTATGGACTGTACCTGTCATTAAGAACACCAAGAAATTAACTGTACTCACTATATCATGCAGCACATTAGTCAGAGTCCACGCCACAGCAACTGAGAAGAAAGGTATTGACAGCAATAAAAGCTGCACCCCAAACACCAGCAAGACATATGTCAGCCAAATTCCTTTGCTGTTGAAGTATGAGTGTGTGGGATTGCTGTCACTATGTGCAACACCCACATTCATTTTGGTTGTAGAGAACTTCACAAATAAATGGACCTGAGGAACAAAATGAATATTAAAAATAAATTATGTAAGCCAGTTAATAAACAGCAATATAGTTAGCACATTGCTAAGCCATCTAAACTTTTTGCTTAATGTTAAATTTAAAAACCTGGCCCCCCATATATATATATATAGGGTATTTTTTAATGACTTTGCAGTGTTTGAAAATATTGCCGGTCCAAGTTTTGTATTCACCCTCTGTAAAGTTCATGCAACATAATAGATAAATACAAAACTTGGACCGGGAATATTTTCAAACACTGCACAGTTATTAAAAATACACCCTGTAGTTTTTACACACCTTGTGTTGTGTTGAACCTATGTTGCTAACCCAATATTTTTATTGATAACCCACCATTGGAGGAATGATGTGGTCAAATCATGCAGGTCATTTTTACTTCCAAAGTTCCTGGTACCCATTTTAGGCTAGGATGACCTGAGAGCCCAAGTCAATAATAAACAGAATCAATCTCAAATGTGGATCTGAACTCATGACCACTGGTGCTAGCCCCATATTTTTATCCACAAATCGGCTCTCGGTGGATAATAAGGTCAATATTACGTCGTCCACGTTTACTTCTCAAGACATTTCTTAGCAGTCACTTTAGGCTGGGTTAACCTGGAAGCAAAGGTTTTCATCTTTTTCTTCTTCTTCTGCGTTCATCCGGAGTTTCTTTTTTTTCGGACGTGACTGTGTTGTGCCCGTTTACAGCAGAGCTGCGTTCTTGCGCCGTTAGGCCGACACATCCGACTTCTGCGGGCATTTGTTGACCGGGTTAACCTTTCCGGAGGTTTTCATCTCATCTCATTCCTCTTGTACCTTGCAGTGTCCAGAAGTGAAGCATAAACAGTGGGAGAGTGCTTGTTTATGAGTTTCATGTATCGAGATTCCCACGGACTCTGTAATTCCCTCTGTCCATTGTTTATGTGGCTGGCGTCTTCTTCTGCTTCCGTTTGGTTTGTACATCATTGCTTGTTGTGGTGTACTATTAGTTGGTAATCTAGTTATATGGCAAATCCATTTAACTTGCTGCTTTCTGATGAAATTATAGTGCTGCTATAACCCCCACGTTAGTCCCGATTTCTTCATTTCTGATTTTATCTCTTCTTGATACACTGAGTATTCTTCTCAGGATCTTATTTCTGTTGTTGTGATTTTTCGTTTTCTCTTTTTCTGTCATCATCGAGGGTTGGCATTGGTAGCATAGAGTTGGTAGGAAGATTGTATAGTGCTTTCTTAGTAATTACTGATACGTTTTTGTTCTTTAGTATTGGTGCCATTTGCCCAATGAGTTGGTTTGCCTTATTGCATCTATTTTTGATCTCGTCTACTGATCTGCCATTTGATGATATAATGCTTCCTAGGTACTTGAAGCTCTTTACTTGATTCAGTGGGTGTTCTTCTAGATGAATCTTTGTTGTTCTTTCTTCTTTGGTTATAGTCATTACCTCTGTTTTACTTTTGATTATTTTCATGTTATGTTCCATACACACTTCGTTCAGACTATTTATGTGGTCTTGTAATTTTGATTCTGATTTTGCTATTAATGCTTGATTGTCCACAAATAGGAATTCTTAATTGGTGTGATTTGCCGTTGGTTCTTCTTCTGTATTCTGTTCTTCATGCAGTGTTGTTACAGTCTCTCTTTGGCTGGTTTCTTTACATATGCTGTCTATATAGGTTATGAACAAGAGGGGGACAGGACACAACCTTGTTGTACTTCAAATCTTATGGTGAAGGGTTCTGAGTATCCTCCATTCGATCTTACCGAGCATTCACTGTTGTATAAGCTTCTACATAAGTTTGTCATGTGTGTAATAACTCCATATCTTTTAAGGATTTCCCACAGCTTGTTTCTATCTATCAAATTCCTTTTCTTAAAGCAAAGGTTAATATTTTTAATTTACCTCGATTTTAAATATAATCACCTGCCATTATCAGGCTCACAGGTAAACATGCTAAATATATTTATATTATAAATGGTAAATACCTTGTCTAAAACATTTAAAAATAATGATCTAGATTTGTTAGCGAGCTCAGGCAAAACAACATGCACTGCTAACTTGCTTGATCCACACAAACAGCAGCTTGAATGTGGTTTAGATAAATTGCGTGTTTCAGTGGCTATCTAGCTGTGTTAGTTTTATAAGTAACAAAGAATTTACAAAAATTCACTGGAGGCAACACCAATCAATATGGCTGGAACAAAACAAGCCACAGAAGCTGCCGGATCTGCAAAGCAATGCTCTAAATAACCACCTGTCGGAGCTTCCATCCTAGACATGTTGCAGTCCAAGGCTTAGGGCCTGGTCAGCCCTGACATTTACTAAATTTAGTCATTATCATTAGGTTGCATTTCCTTGGACTAGGGTAAGGGTTGTACCCTTCCAATTGCCATCCTCTACCCGAAGCCGTTGGCAAAATAAGGGGTGTCGGGTTTGGTGAGCATCACTCAACATTCGGCGCTAACAGAAATCACACAGTACCTCTACTGTCATACGGTAGCTTAGTCATATCTGAACATGACCTGACTTCAATAAAGGCATATAAGGTATTCATATTATTATTACATATATTTAGTATGCTTGCTTGTCAACCTGGTTATTGCAGGTGATTAGATTTAATATCCGAAAACAGTGGTTGGTGTCTCTGGAGTGGTCACGGCTGGCAAAAATTAAGTTTCATTTTCGTTCCAGGGCATACAAGTGTAGCCTACAAGGAAATGAGCTGGCTGACAAGCTCGCAGGTAAGGCTACTGTGGAGGGAGGAGGAGCCATGGACCAAGCTGATATAGTGAATGCTCTACGAGAAGTATGACGTTTGTAAGAACGAAGTGATGACTGTGAATCTACAAGTACAACCATGGTCAGACTGCGAGAGCAGCATGTTAAAAATAAAAGTTAAAAGAGGTGTGCTCAGACAGGAGCACTACACTAAATAGTAATACTACAAAGAAGATTAATTATTAATTTAATATAATAAACCAACACAGAACCGGTGTCGTGAGCCGCTACACACTGCGGGATTTACTTGAGAGGGGATCCGAGCACTTATGGACTGAATGGTTCGATGTGCAATAATGAGGATGATCTGTCGACTAACTTTCAGTAACATTAGTAATAGTATTTACTAAGTAACGAGTAAAGAGTAAACAAAATTAATTATTATATTAACTTACTTTTTTTGTTACATTTGCTGTAATTAGATTGTTGGTTACATAAAAGTGACTGTCAAAGTAAATAATGTAGACATGTAGCGTAATATAAAAAAAGTAAGTGAATTCGTCGCAAGTGTCTGGGGGAAAGGTCCAATTAAACGATATATTGACACTAGACACCGAGATTCACACAAAAGATAAATACGAAGTGTTAGGACATGGACCGGAAGTACCTTGGACAGAGAGAACGAACGAACGAACGAAATCTTTATTTTCAAAGGGTTAAGAATTGGGCACGCAGGCCCGTCTGACATTCTGCCCTTGAGAGAGAGAGAGAGAGAGAGAGAGAGAGAGAGAGAGAGGAGAGAGAGAGAGAGAGAGAGAGAGAGAGAGAGAGAACAATTTTAGCCACTTTGCTGCTAAATTTATCATCAACGTTTAGCAACCTTCCTCAACTTTGTCATCACGATCTGTCTGTCTGGTGATCTGTTGTCTACTACCAATCTACCTATCTAACCCACTCAAACCTATTTATCTGTCTGTCTGTGTATTAACAACCTGTCTACTTAACCAACCCAAATCTATCTATCTATCTATCTATCTATCTATCTATCTATCTATCTATCTATCTATCTATCTATCTATCTATCTATCTATCTATCTGTCTGTCTGTCTGTCTATCTATCTATCTATCTATCTATCTGTCCGGCGTCAGTCTGTCTACTCATCCATCTACTCATCCAATCCATCCATCCATCCACCCACCCATCCTGTCTCTCTCTCTCTATCTCCCTCTCGGCCGGTCTGTCTATCATCACCCACTTTCGTGGACATTCATTTAGCTTTTTTCAGCACTTAGACGACCTGAATGCCAATGCATCGTACTGAAGAGTTAAAACTTACTGTATTCCGAGGACGTCACAATAAACGACCCACTTACCCACCCACTAGCCAACCGACAACTGAAAACCACATTTGAGGGATTGTGTTTCGAAAGGGTCAAATATGTATATGAAATGCTGGGGGGGGGGGGTCTTCTCTCCTTTGCATTAGTTACCTAAGCAAGTATCCAACCTCCCCCCCCCCCCCCCACCCTTAAAAAAATAATTAAGGGAGATGTAGAAATCAATCGCTCATGCAAGCACTCTATATGTCTCCTCCTAACCTGAAACCTAAAAGAAAACCATAGATCGAGTACAAGAATAGGAAGACTTCGTGTGACACCAGCTAATGCTCTTAAGCACTCTATTTCGTTCAAGTCCATTTTTGACATTGGCAGCACAAAGTCTATATGAAAATAGCGTTGAATATTTGTTTTTGTGTCTTTAGTTGAACGTTTGGGTGTTATAGCAGTGGTAACATCTGGTATATTGTATTAAATGCACTAAGAACACCTGCTTCTATTTCTTCGCATATGTTCTTATTATGAATGAATGAATCAATCGATCAATCAATCAATCAATCAATCGATCGATCAATCAATCAATCAATCACAATTTCCGCATTGAAGATCAGTTGTAATGAAACTCAAAAACCCTCGGTCTCGAGTCTTCATGATGCTCTCATATAAATGTCAATCTGTCCTTGCCTTGATTTCGTCCATCCACTTGTAACGCTGTCTTCCTCTTACATACTTTTCACATTCCTATTTCCCAATTTCCATCTAGAAAATACTCCAACAAGGAGCTATCATCTGTACAGATACTTCTAACACATCTGACCTCTTTGAAGACGTGTGCTATTTCAGTATTTGCTTAAGGGATTGTTTTGTCTAAACAGATCTTCTTTACTTATCTTTCTGCTTTATTTTATTTGATAAGAAAGTTAGCTGACCTTGAAATATATGAGGTTAGTCTTCTAAAAATAATAGTTAATTCAGTGTCTAATTATAAGACTGTCTAAATGAGTATCAGAAGATAGTAATTTTGTCAGCACCAAGCAAACAAGTCCTTTTATTCTTTTGCCCGTTTAACCTCCATCGGGGTATAGGCCCTCAACAAACTCACATCAATCTGTCCTTTCTTTTGCTGTCGCCTGCAGCTCCCTCCATGACTTCTCCATGGTTCATCTGTGTATTTAAATGTCTTCTCCGTGTCTTCTCCCATGAATTCGTTCACATTATAGGTTCTAGACAAGACAGTGTCTAGTTAAACAAACCTCGTAGGTCAGCATGGTCAAATGGATAAGAACTTGTGTTCATAAACATCCGGTGTGCCGAAGCCGAGGTAAGGGGGTAAGTTTGAGTTCAAAGCGAGCGAGTGCAAAAAAAAAAAAATCATAATAATACCACGGGTGTTCTGTGTGTCCAGTATATCCCCAGCGTCTTTTCCTTACCCCCTGATCAATGGGAATTTGTTTAGTTCTCTCCGTGAGCTCTACATTGGTGATTCTTGCTGTGATGTATCTTGCGTGACTTCACTTAATAGGCTCAAATAAAAGCAGGTCTAGGGTTGCAGAAACAATCCAGCAACTGTGAATGAAGCATCAACGGAACAGCAATGAAAGAGTCGAAATTAGTTGATGAGGCCAATTTTATTTGCCCACATTGTCGTGCTGCATGATCAATCATATAATTCAAAATTGATAATAGATTTCGACCGTGTCTGGGAGTTTCAGACGGGACGGTCATCATAATATTAAATATGAATAAACAACTGTTGACTATGCCAGTCACTGACAACTATCAAGTTCGTATCGCAGTCCTTCTGTCCTTTACAAGGTTGCCATAGTGTCCTTCTGCTGTAACATTCTAAGTCTCGTTCTTGGATTCCGCATCTGTCCCAAAATCCTTATCTTAATAATAATATGTAAGATGCCATCTTATTCTGGTTCTCTTTGCTAATAATATGTGTTGGCCATGAACACGGTTGTCCTGCCAGTAAATATCTTTCTAAGTTCCAGACAACTTAAACGTGCTGCTTCTCTGGTGGAGCTCTGTGATCCGAATCTTCGTTGTTATTGACAAAAATTCTGACGTGATCTTCGTTCTACGCCAAGCGCCAAGTTTTATGTACGTTTTGGTACGGGAGCTTTGCTCCCTCTTTCTTTTGCGTCATGTGCTCTGCGCTACTACTTGGCAATTCTGTCATACCATTTTATTTCCACTATCTACGCAGGCACAATTTATTGAATGTTTGTATTTTATTAGTAATTGTTGTAGTCATTATCTATGTTTCTGGCCCCAACCCTACGAGAAAGTTAGGTATAGTAATGTGGTAGCATGTTGTAAAATGCGACTAAAGAAGTTTTCACCTGTATGTTACCGAGATTCTTCAAGAGAAACACAAGAAAAGTAACACACTGTAACTTGCCATAAATATCATAAGAGGCGATGAAGGAGGGTTGGACTTAAGATGTTCTTCCTCTTTCCACTGAAAAACTTTAGTAGCAAAATCCTGCCAACCATGAACAAGCCTAAATATACAGAAAAAAAAGTAACCAAGCCAACCCATAGGAAAGAGAAATGGCGTGATGTGGAGAAAACTGCAAGAAGTCAGGATGGATGGGGTATTTCCAATGGCACCTGGAATGTTAGAACCATAGATGAATTGAAAAAGACATCACAGGTGGTGTAGGAGATGAAATACTATGAGTATATGAGATTAGCACTCTTGGATTATGTGAAACAAGGTTGAATGTTGACAGAACAGGCATGAAGATCATTTAGCTTCAAAGTACGGGTAAAACAGTGCTATTCTTCGGCCATGCAGAGGAAAATTCCACACACACTGGAGAGGCCCGAATGTTATCTAAAGTTGCAGAGAATCATGTATAGAAGTCTTGGCAAATGGGAACGAAAGCAATGCATGGATTACGTTGGGAATTCTTAAAAATAGAGAAAAGGAAAAGCGAAAATGCAAGTTTAAATAATAGCAAAACCAGAGATATGACAGTCAGAGCCCAGGAAAAATATACAGAAGCTAATAAAGAAGTTTTAGAAGCAAATAAAGGCCAATACAAGCAGCATCAAAAAGAAACCTCAGAGACCTTTACAGCACCACACGGAAGATTTCAGGAAAATATAATTAACCAAATGGACTGATCAAACATAGAAATCCCGGGAAGGTTAACCTGGTCAACAAATGCCCGCAGAAGTCAGATGTGTCGGCCTAACGGCGCAAGAACGCAGCTCTGCTGTAAACAGGCACAACGCAATCATGTCCGAAAAAAAAACTCCGGATGAACATAGAAGAAGAAGAAGAAAAAGAAACATAGAAATGGGGAAGTTCTCACTAACATTAAAGTTCAACTAAACAGATGAGCTGAATACTTTGAGGAACAACTGAATAGACCAGTCCCAGAAGACTCAAAATATCCAGCCTGCAGAAATGGACTGGTTATCGACTGTGAGAAACAATCTTAAGAAGGGATTAGTAAAGCTATCATACTTCAGACATCCCAGCAGAGGCTGTTAAAACTAACATAGCTAGTTTAGTTTAGTTTAGTCGTTGGATCAACATCACGTTTTCCTCCTAACCTGAGTCTGGAGAAACTCAGCTCAATGCACGAACTCCGTTGCATCGGCGAGGATCCTGAAATACTTTGGGTAGATTTTTTAACTCGAAATTTTGCCCAGGCAGCGCCGTTAGGCTACTCTTTTTCGATTTCCAACTGCCAAGGGATTTTTTACGTGCGCAACAATACACACGGGCGTCCGATCTCACTACCCAGAGACCAGGGGAAATTTTATTACTGGAAGTACAGGTGGATTTTTTAAATAAATCCCGGTCCTCACCGGGGCCTGAACCCGGGACCTCCAGCACTCGAGGCGGACACCATACCTCGAGACCACTCAGCCCTAACTAACATAAACACCTCAACACAATAACTGCATAAATTATTAGCAAGGTCTGGGAAAATGAAGAAACACCAGCAGATTGGAAAGAAGAAAATTCTGTGAAGTTGCCAAAGAATGGGACCTTCAGGAGTGTGAGAATTATATCGAAATAATGTTATTGTCAATTCATAGGAAAATGTTAAGTAGGATCATTCTAGAGAGACTAAGAGGTGACACTAATAAACAACTAAAGGATTAACGAGCAGATCTTCAACCAAATGAACTGCACATGATAATAGAGCCAAGCATCAAATTTAATTTGCTTCTTTGGATTTGTGGACTACAAAAAGGCATAGGGTAGTATTGATAGGGAATCTCTTTGGAAATTGATGAGGCATTATGGGATCCCACAGAAAATCATTAATCTAATAAAGGCAACATAGAGACACGAAGTACAGAGTCCTCCACGAGGGGAAACTGACATAGGCATTCGAAATAAGAACAGGAGTGGGATAGGGATCTTCTGTCACCTGTGTTATTCTGACTGACCATAGACTGGATTATGAAGACAACAATGAGCACTGCCAGAAATTGATTTAAATAGGATTGTCTGACAAAGTAGTTCGATGATCTGGACAGGAGCTGATGACATTTCTCTCCTGTTCCACATGAAATCACATGCAGGATAAATTAAACATATTGAATGGGAGGGTGGCAACAATTCAATTTAAAAAATTCATTGGGGAGCAACAAAGATAATGAGAATAAATCAAGCAAATGACAATGTCATCTCCCTTTGTGAAACCTCACCTCAAGAAACAGCACCATACACCTATCTAGGTACCAATGTAGACAAAGAAGGGGGACAGATAAAGACATCAAACTAAGAGTACAATAAGGAAAGTGAGCTTTTATAGCACTAAGAAATGTCTTGTTATTTAAGATAATGGATTTTTGTGTGCATTTTCGTTCATGCTTCTATCAGTTATCTGTTGTGCATCAAACTCCTTACCCCCGGGAAGTTTAACCCGGTCAACAAATGCCCGTGGAAGTAGGATGTGTTGGCCTAATGGCGCAAGAACGCAGCTCACTTGTAAACAGGCACAACGCAATCACGTCCAAAAAAACAACAACTCCGGATGAACGCAGCAGCAGAAGAAGAAGATACTCCTTACTTTCTAGATAGGTGTATGAGATGGCAATTCATGATCACACATGCCTGTCTACTGTCATGGTACATGACAATGATAATAACAGCTTTGTATTTTATATTTCATAGGTTTTTGTTTTTACTATTTCTGCTTAATGACATAGGACACAAACGAGACACAAAAAATTATTAAAATTAACAAACACATTGTCATAATTAAATCGAGAAGAATAAATATGCATTTTAGTATCATAATTTTATTATATAGTGTCAGCAATTCATATGTACATCTGTAAATAAATATGGGACATAATTTTGCCATCAATTTGACTTTTGTAAAGGGGACAGTGTGAGTGATTACTGTGTTGAAATTTTGAAAGTTGAGCAATGAAAACAAAGTCTGTATATTTTATATAAATCATGTCATGTTAAAAAAAAAATAAACTTCCAAAACTTTAATTTTAAAGTAGGTCAAACACACTGTAAAAATAAAAACAAAAAAAACTGCAAAAACAATTCGTGTAAACTAGGTCTAAATGTTAAGTAGAGGAAAACATCTCAAGGTACTGCATATCTTATAGAACAATTAACCAATGAAAAAATAAATTATGAGGTATTTTTTGGTGCTCACAGAACAGGAAAAAAGTAAATATTGGAGGACATTCTAAACAACAAAAAAGAAAGAAAACTATAGATATATATACCAGAGATTTGAGCAACTTGCTTTCAAGCAATACAATCCCCTTGGTCTTCAGTATGCCCAAAGATATATTTAGTATAGTTTAGTGTGTCCTCTGTTTACTTTTTTCTTGTTGCATGAGCTCTAATCAAATCCTGATAATTATTTTAGGCAATTTATTTGCCCATCACTGTCAATTTCCTTGTGTAACACAATAGCATGACTTATACAGGAGGTGAAATAACTAAGTCACGTTATATACATAGACATTTATGATTAAAAATAAGTTTGTGAAATGGGTGGGATAATTTAGGCGCCGTCATCAGTTTAAGAACATTTTTAAGGATATTATATTCATGCCCAAATGTGCAAGAATCAAAATGACACATTTTGCTCTGATATTATTAATTAAGTTTATATGACACTCTTTGCTGAAAGCCACGATATATGTGATTTGATAATGTATTTTATATAAACATTTAGTTCATTCTATATCAAAAAAACAACATACTTGTATTTAAAGATATTATATTCATGCCCACATGTGCAAGAATCAATGGACACATTTTGCTCTGTCATTTTTAATTCAGTTTACATGACACTCTTTGCTGAAAGCCATGATATATGTGCTTTGTTAATGTATTTTACATAAACGTTTAGTTCATTCTATATCAAACAAATCACAATACACTGATATGTTATTCTATATGATTCAAAAACTTTCTTAAGAAAAATTTGTAATATGAATAGAACCACATTGTATTGTGTAATTTGTTTAATGTAGAATGAGTAAAGAAAAACAAAATTAAGTATTAGGACTTCAGGATAAGAAGTCTTTCTATCTGCACAATATTGGTTGGAATCACCTAATTCAGTGGTTCTCAACCAGTGGGGAATTCCCCCCCCCCCCCCCCCCCCCCTCCATGAGGGAAATTTTAGGGTTTCCAGGGGGGAATTAAGATTATTTCAAGATCGTGTTAATATGAGAACCGATTATTTGATATTGTTTTTCCCTCCACACTTTACAGTTCTGTACTTCTCGCCCTTCTGAAATTTGTTTTGTAACATAAGCAGACCCGCATATCATGTTTTATGTAGACGTCTAAACTTGTTCTAGTTTGTGTTTTTAATTTTAGCTTCCATTTTTACATATACTGTGTAAGGAAAAAAAAAAGGGGGGGGGGAAGGGATTTATAGGGAGGAAATATGAAAAAAAGGGGGGGGGGGAATGACACTCTGAAAATATGGTGAATGGGTGCATGGGCCAAAAAAGGTTGAGAACCACTGATCTAATTGCTAAAGCCTCAATACAGCAAAATATGGCAGGCAATAAATCAAGCAACCTATTGTTTGTGGTTTCTGTGTTTAAATTCACTAAGGGAAAAGATTGTTTTGAATAAGACAAGTTTTTTTAGTATATAATGATAATGAGTGAAGTCAGGAAAATTGTATCTCATGTTTATGATTAATTTTCTACAACATAAGATATGCAGATGATACAGTCTTGATTGCAGACAGTGAACAGGACCTGCAACATTTAGTAGATGCAGTTGTTACACACAGTGAACAACGAGGGTTAGAATTAAATTGTAAAAAGACACAGGTTATGGTCGTCACTAGGAACAACGAAATACCACAATGTAATATACAAGTAAATGGGAATATTCTTCAACAAGTGAATAGGTACAATTATCTTGGAACAGTAATAACATCTGATGAGAGATGCCTTGAAGAGATTAGAACAAGAATCGCCATGTCTAAGGCAGCCTTTAGCAAGATGAAAAACATACTGACCAATAAAAAGATGTCAATTGAAACGAGAAAAAGAGTGTTGAGGTGCTACATAGAACCTGTACTTTTATATGGATGTGAAGCTTGGACAATGAGCAGTCAAGCTGAAAAACATCTGATGGCTGTAGAAATGTGGTTTCTGAGGAAAATGCAAAGAATACCATGGACAGCCAGAAAGACCAATGAACAGGTCCTTCAAGAGACAAATGAAGATCGTAAACTGATTAGAGATATTAGACGCAGACAGTCAAAATTTTTTGGGCATGTTATGAGAAGAAATGAATTGGAGAACTTGGTGACAACTAGTAAGATCGAAGGGAACAGACCAAGAGGAAGACATAGAAGCAAATACCTGGATGGCTTGGCCTCGTGGCATGGTCGAGACAGAAACACGGAACTGATCCACGACTCTGGTGATCGAGTGAGATGGCAAAACATGACTGTCCACGCTTATCGGCATGGCACATGATGATGATGATGAAGATGGGTGGGTTGTTTAGTTAAGTCAGGAAAGTGGAATCTGTTAATAATTATTAAATTCCTACAACATAAGATGAGTTAATTAGTGTACAATAACTCAAGTCTCGAAAACAGTATCTGATGTTAACAAATCTCTTTCAACATAAGATGTGCAATTTAGTGTATAATGCATGAAGTCAAGAAAATGGTATCTGATGTTAATTATTAAGTTTAAACAAAATTCCTTACATCATCAGGACAGAGCTGTTGTATAATTAAGAATCAACACCATCTGGAGATTGGCATTGAAGTCATCTGGTCATATAACTTCAGTGTCTCCTGTTATCAGCATTTGCCTTTAGCTCAATTCTTCAAGTCTGAACCCTACATGTCCTAGCTTGCTAATCTGATCTAGTTGTTTCTAGGATACACTTTTGTTCTTTTCCCTTGGATTTTTACCTTCCAGTATTTTTAGTTACAGACTTCCCTGTCTCAAATGAGCTATGACAGACTACTTTTTTGTATAATGCTCACTAGTTGTTTATTTTTCCCAATGTTTTAACATCTTGTTCATTTTATCTATTTTCTGTTCTGTTAATGTTTTCCACCTTGCATTAATATATCAGTATCAAAAGCTTTAATATTCTTTAACTAATTTGTGTTTAGTGTCCAAGTTTCAGAGCTGTATTCTGCTATGGGCAGATATAAGTAAATAAACGACCTTTTTAAAGGCCTTGAGGCATACCGGGTATATGGTGTTAGCTCCCCTTTTTTTTGCACCATCAGCACTCTGTGAGTGATGTGGCCAATATTATGCCAGCCACCTTTAGTTCGCGGGTAATTTCCTGGAACCAAATTTAGACTGCTACAACTGAAGTCAAGGTAAACAAAAAATTTCAACCTCATGGGGATTTGAACGCATAACTACTGGGAAGGTAGGCAAGTGCACTAGCTACTGCACTACCACAAGTTCCATGGGCCAGATATATATAGTGATTATTCTTTTCCACATCTCAATATTGATGTTACAAGATTTTATAATTAATTATAAGACAACAATAATGTACACCACAACAGATTTCATTGTTGAGATGTGTCAAATGATTAGTGAGATTCATTTGCTGATTTGGGTTACATAATTGATAAGAAATGTTCAACGTTTAATTTTATCAACATCAATATATGCTATCAACCAGGAACATGCATGTGATAGATGTCACTTTTAATGCAGCAAAAGAAATGTAGATACATTGCAAAGGCCAAAGCAATAATAAACAGCAAGGGAAAAGGAAATGAATGTTTTATAAAAGGCAAATATTTGCCAAAATCTTGAAACAGGCATAATAAATATGTTTAAAAAAACACAAAAACAAAGCAATGATTAACAGATATGCATCTGTACCAAGACTTTGATAAATGTAAAGACTAAATAAATAAGAAAAAAAAAAAAAGACTCAAAACCTTTGATAAAATATGATGATGATTGCATGAGTAATTACCACAAAAAAAAAGAAATAATCAGAGACAATATTTGAGGTGGCATAGAACTAAGGCAGCAAAAAAGTAAAAGCAACACATAACTGGAACACAAATGGTTATTTATACTACATTACAATAGCATAGTCATGAAATAACTTAACACAAATCATAGGAGCATGACCTCATGCGAGCAAACATCGCAAAACAAACTGAATCAGAATGACATTAAGCACTGTCTTAGATACATCACAGTGCAGTTATTTGAACACCAACATTGCAACAGAAACCGAAGATTTGACAAGTTCATTCACACAATTATAATGAAATCGTCACATGAGCCTTTAAACACTCACTTACATACATTGTAAGTTGAATTCACCAACATAATACATAATGGATTGTGCTAATGTTGAAAGACAGTGTAGTTCATCTTGCACTCAGCTCTACACATTTACCATAAATGCAGACCTTCCTACATAGTATTTACAACCACTCTGTATGCAATCTCTAGCATATTCTCAAATTATGTATCTACACGTCCAAAAAATATACATATTATACGTATAATTTACGACATGATCTTTAAAGCCTAAAAATCAGCAAAGATTATCTGGCATGGCTTTAAATGTACAAATTCATTTCTATGAGAATTATGAGATATGTCACAACCAGAGGTATTTGTTTACAGTGAAATATTTACAGTTTTGTTATGTGGTTAACTACTATTTGCTTGGCTTAAATGCCACCAGAAAAGGAGATACTGACATATAGTTAACAGAAACATACACTTTACAAACTACAAGAACAAAAGCTGTAGGCTGATATGAAAATACATGAATGTATTAAAAATTTTTTTTCAACGTGTTTGTCTGTCTGTCTGTCTGTCCTTCTCTCTCTCCCCACCCACGCACGCATGCATGCACGCACACACACACACACACACACATATTTAAATACCTTTCTTTGTGCAATTAAATATACATTCTTCTTTTTCAGATGCATTGTCAGGAGCATACATTGGTGATTTTGACTATAGTTTTTTCTGTCACCTGATATTTTGATAACATTGGTGTTGCTTTTATTAAATCTTGTACAGCTGTTTAACAGTGAAATATATAATGCTTTAAATAATAAATATTATATATTTTACCCCATCTTTCAACTTCTCGGTCGAAATCGTCCTCTTTCCTCTGCCAGTTCTGGTTTATGTATCTCTAATACAAGTCAGAGATGTGAGAACAGGACTACATAGCAAGTGGGAGGCCTAGGTAAACAAATGTTTAACATCAGCCTATGCAAGCAATCAACCGTACATTCACTGTTTATTTCTGATATAGCATAATCTAATCTATTCACTTATTCAGTATGAAACATCAACTGAATTATGTACAATATGTCCTTTCTGTGGTTAACATCATTGAGATTTGAGGTGCGCTGACCTGGAAGTACAAAATCTGCCTCTGACTCAAGAGGACTGGGTACAAATCAGGGTGTGAGTATTTACATTAAAATAAAATGGTATCAAAAAATGGTATACCCCCCTGATTCTGGGATAGTGAATTAAACACCTGGCCTTCTCAGATTAAAGCAAACAGTTAAATGGACTTGTGTGCATGTTAAAATACTTTGGCACTTGGAAATTTAAAAGAGTACACAGAATAGGCTCAATCCCAAGTTGTTATATTTCACATTTTGAAAATACACCAACAAAACATATTTACAGCATGTGAAGTTTCGATATACACATATTTGGGTCCTTCCCAGTGCTACAGAGCTATGGACTATAAAATCTCCTAGTGTGATCCTTAGGAGGATATTGTAACATGTCCAAGTGTGCAATGAAAAGTGACCCATCACAAAACCAACCAATCATAGATACTTGCTGATTTCACGTTTTTTATTATTTGGTCTTGTGTTCTCCGAAGACAGTCTTTAATTCCAAGTCTTTTTGACTCATATTTTCTAGAAAACAATCTTTTATTTCAAATCTTTTTGACTCATATTCTAGAACACAATCTCTGATAGTAGTACACATTGTTTTACAAAGTATCTAAGTCAAATTAAATCATAACGTACTTTAGTTAGTAAAGAGCCCTCTTTTGCACAGCTTGAGGTATATTTCTATAGATGAACTGGCACTAGATAAGTGACATATCATCTTTACCAACCTCCTTTACTTGCCAGATCATTTCCTGGTACCCACTTTAGGCATTATAAACCTGCAAGCCTAGATCAATTTTTAAAGATCTAAAACGACTGGTATTTGAACACATGACCATTGGGCCAGCAAATAAAAGTGCTAGACAATGTGCCACCACAGCTCATGAAATTTTACAACAAACTGGTGACAATTTCTGGATTCAGAAAAATAATTACTTTGGGAGCCAAAATTATTAATAACAAAATTCCAAAGATCTTTTAATCAGAACCTTGCCAAAGCATAGTGTTTATATGCTCGGGAAGAGAAGAAGAGGAAGGCCAATGAGAAGATGGGTGCAGGATGTGGCAGATGATCTCCAGATGGGTGTATCAGATGCGGATATCTTGCTTGTGACTGAGAAGTTTTCTGGACAATTCTTATGGGAGCAAAGTTCTGCAAGGGATGTGCTACCGAATTAATAAATGAAAATGCATTGAAACAATCAAGTCATTTGCTTTAACATCTTAACCATAATCTTGATTTTGTACGAAATAAAGATAATCTCATGGTAGATACTACCACCAGGATGTGAAGTATTAGGCTTGCACATATTCTAAGTAATTACATATTGCGATAGGATGGCCAGTTCCTTTCCTCACCACCTTTAATTCCCAGACAATTCTGAAAGTGATCTAGTACCCACTTTATAAAGCTTGGGTCAAACCCAGAGCTATAATAGTTGGAACAAATAATACTACTACTGTCTTGACAAAGCAAGCACATTAAGCACCATGCATTTATGTATCCTGATTTGATTATAGGAAGCTTTTTAACTCTCTGTCTTCTGAAAAAGTCGGTACTTACTGTTTAAACTATCTGTTAGATATCTGTACAGCTCACAGTATTGCTTCACTGAACCTATCTAACTTCTGCATATCATCATCATGTACTACGCTGGTAGCATGGGTGGTCATGTTTCTCCATCCTATATGATCACCAGAGTATGTAATATTTTGTAATATTATATTTGGCTCTTATAACAAACTTGATTAACATATATGTGTTTATATATCATTGCTCCTGTTTCTATGCTTTGGTATTGGGTATATTAATAATAGTGAACAACTTTTCATGACTCGGAATATGTCCAAACAACATAAATATTGTTGTCTAGTTTTGTGATTCTTGGCAGGATATGAGGTGGCCAAAACTGTTACAGCTGACTTTCAGTATTTTGAATTGCATTTAATTCATTACTATTCTTGAATTCTTATTTTGGGGTCTGGTCTAATGACCTGATCATATGCAAAGAAGGATGTTGATTATCATGGCTAATTGAAGTTAAATGTAGTGAAAAATAGGTTTGGGATAGTTTTAACACACCAAAATGTATAAACAATGTATTTTTAATGTGCTCTAAGGTGTAGAAGCAAAAGTTAGCAAAGAAAGTAGTTGTTCACTTCACCTCATAAAACTATGATCTACTGTATGTAGAATCTTTTATTCACTAAAGTTATTCAGTCTGAAAAAAAACGTGTATCAAGTTTCCTTTAACACCTCACTTGTCATAACACCTCACTTGTCACTGCCCACAAACTCATTCTCCAGAATTAATGCGATGGGTTCTTCTTGATTTTTATAGTGAAGTTTAAGAAATATTACAACCATGAACAAAATATTAATCAGAATAATGTAGTAATGTGTGTAAAATTATCAGTATATTGTAATTGTATAATCTTTTATTACAACTTAGTCACTGTAGACATGACATTGCAAGTAGTATAGGATGACTTGTGACAAAGACAACAATGCAGTAATACTAAATGCACCAAGCAGACAATTCCATAACATTGCAATGGTTATAATGTTAAAGTAAATAGTATCATTTTAGTTTGTGTTATAAGGAGTGTAGTTTTCTACTTAAATTATGCTAGGCTAAGTGTAAGTCTGATTTTATTCAGTTTATTAAATGTGTTCTTCAATGTCTTCTCATTCCTCAGGAGCGTGATCTGGAGCAGATATCTGCAGTCACGACTCTTCAATTCTCTGTTTGATATTTTTATCAAGCTGGTATTCCTTATATTATTATCGGCTGCCCTTTTGTTTAAACTTCCTTCATACATTTGTTTCTGCCTCTCTTGCCTAGTATTTCCATATTTCTCTGCTGCAATGAGGTAGTTAATAAGGCTGAGAGAACATGCATCTATATGTACATTTGCTCCCCATATCATAAACAATGAATTTGAAGCAAACATAAGATAATTAAAAATCAACTATAGGTGTCATAATTAAAATTAAATGACAACTCTGAAGGCTTGTCTACAGAAAAGAAAAGCCAAAAGTTGAAAATTACTATTGTTTGTGGCATGACATGAGAGGCAACCTTATAATATTAAATAATCTGCTAGGAAAAAAAAACACCATCATGGCAGAGGCATACATATTTCTTTGGCACACATGTCTAACTTGAATGTTAAATGCTGTTTTGTGATGTGAAATGACATCATTTCTATGATCATTTAATCCACAGTGAGGTAGACTATAAGATCTAAATATTTTGATTCTAAAAATGCTGTGAACAATGTTGCAATAGTTAGGGTACAATTCTTTCTCGTAATTGGTTTTATCTTCTTCTGCCCCTATCCCCCGTTGGAACATAGATCCTCAACTAACTCATGCCAAGCGGCCATCTTTTGCTGTCTTCTGCAGCTTCCAGTATGTCCCCTCCTCCTCCATATTTTTAATTTCTGCCTAAATCTCTTCTCCATGCGTATTTAGGTCTCTTTCTCTATTTCTTTCACTCTGTGGGTTTCAGAAAAAGAACTTTCTAGTTATAATATTAGGTTTTTCTGAATGTGTGTCCTGTCGAGTGCCAGCATCTTCTCATCACCTAGTGATACACTGGAATCTGTCTAGTTCTATCCAAAACTCCATATTAGTGATTCTGTCAAACTTTTTCAGTACTGTTTATTACAGACACCAGTCAATGAATGTTTTTAGTTTATTCATTATCATCATCATCTTCCACTTTTGCCATCAATTGTCGTGGGGAGGAATAGTTGGCACTCCAGTGCCCAATGGGTGGCACTGGATAGTGTCATTCCATGTGATTGTAAAATGTCTTTGATGTCATCAATCTTCTCAAGTGTCCTCTTGCTCTCATAGAAGATCTTCTTTGATGTAGGGCCAGAGCTGGTAGTTGATGGTGTTGCATTCTAACGAGATGGCCAAACCATTTGATCTTCTGTCTTTCAATACATGTGGCACAATGTGTTGATCCCACTGTCTGTCTGATAACATAATTTCTTATTCAGTCTTGGATAGTTAAGATGGCAGCACTCCTCATGCATCTTATTTCACAGGTGTTGATTTTGCACAAGTTTCCACATTTTTGGATAATGCCCAAATTTGACATTGGTAGCATAGGGTTGTTGTGAATGTGCTATTTATTAACTGTCGTTTTGCAGGTATTTTTGGATGTTTCAGTATGGGTGAAGGTTCATATGTAAGCCCACTTGCTTTTTGACATCTGATTTTGATTTTAGTTTATTAGTAATTGTTTTAGTTGTTCTCCATATTTTTTCTTCATATAACTGTGGCTTTCTTTGCATCGCATATTTTTTAGAAAAGCCTCACTACATCTCGGGAGTTATACTACTTTCCTTACTTTAGACTTGTTCCCCTTTGGTTGGATTTCTGCTAACGGTCCCATGTTAACTCTCCTTAGTCATTTCTTATGACATGCATGGTAGGTTGCAGTGTTACTATTTTTTGCTTCCCTTATGAGCCCAGGTAACATACAGGTGATTTAATTTTGCAAGACTGACCAAGACCTCAATTTCCTAGTCTGCGGAGGAACCTGGGCAGAAACTAGTCTGTGGATTATTCTGGGCAGATATAAGTCTGTGGAGCATACCGCACAGAGCTCTATCCTTTCCTCAAGTCTTTTATTCACCTGCCTCCCAGAGGAAATTCAGGATGTCAACCTGGTCCATTGCTCATCCACTCCCCACAGCAGCCAAGCCTGCAAGCCTACCTGCTCATTCATGTCTTCTTACACCTGCTTGACCTGGCACAAAAATGATACAGATGTCCACAGTATACTGAAGTTATTGCAACATGCAACAAAGCTAAATAGGGAGATAGTGATGCAGTTAACGAGAAGACATTTGTGAAAATATGTACATATTTCTTAGAGGTAATATACATGTTTATACTAGAGTAAATCTGTTTATTGTAGTTTAATGAATAATTAGCTATTACATAAGCTTTTGGTTTACTGTTTTACTTTTAAGTATTTAAGAATGTCATTAGAGCAGAAAATATTTCACATATAAATACGTCCCAGGAAAAAAAATGCATTTACAGTACTGGCAATCAATATCTGTAATTTATACTTTAGATATGTAATAAATGACAGACTGGTATGATAGTTGGTAACAATTTGGATCCAGGAATAAGTTGGATAAATGGCTTTGAATGATTACTCTTTTGATGTTTAAGGAGAATAGACTTCATTAGCAAAACATGCTTTGAAGAAGCAAAGGAATAGATTACATAAATCCCAGGAAGGTAACCCAGCCAATAAATGCCTGAAGAAGTTGAATGTGTTGGCTGAAAGGTTCAAATATCGCAGCTCTGATGTAAACAGGCATAACACAATTACGTCTAAAACAACATTCAGAAAGAACACAGCAGAAGAAGAAGATTACATGAATTACTAAAGCTCTATTTATTATAAAGAACTCAATATTACAAATTATTCAGGCTAAATGTCCCCAGAAATTATGAGAGGTACAAAGTAGTAACATCCAAACTGAGGAATGCCAATAGATTTAACTTGAAGACAGTATTTGTTGAACTATGAAGAAATACTGAGAAATAATTCAATGGACGTGTTAGTAGTATTTAAACTCATTACATATATCTCACATGATTATTTGAATTATGGTGTATAAAAAAATAAAATAAAAGTTTAGTACGCATTATAGTGTCCGAAATATAAGAATTACTCTCTTATGATGCTATCATCATAAAACATTGCAATGGATGTGTTAGTAGTATTTAAATTCATTATATAAATCTCACGTGATTATGATGGTGTATAAAAATATAAATCCAAATTTAGTACATATTATAAAGTCCGAAATATAAGAATTACTCTCTTATGATGCTATCATCATAAAACATTGCAAATGTCTCAAATAGCTTAGTGAAACCGATATCCAGTTACAGATGGCAAAACAGAATACTCCAAGCCAGCTTCATTTCTGTAGTTGTCATGGTTTACTCTTGTCATGAAATGTTGGAGGAGCTGATAATTTTAGTTTGTCACACTGATTGTTGAAAACACAATTGTGAAGCATTTCTTTAATATCATCTGTAGATCTGCCTGCTTGCCGTTATTATATCTACTTTCTAAAACTTCTGTTATAGGCACAAAGTGGTAACTGAACATGTGTAACCATTTGTTTGGTTATAAAACACAAAATATAACTAGGAAGCTTGACAAGAGGGAAAAAAACACACAGAGACACAAACATTTTGACCAAAGTATTTATCTGCGAACAAGGAACAGAATTATTAACTTGGAATCTGAAAGTAATTCGATAAACAACTTGTTGCTGTTTTGATTTTCTTGCTCGTTCATAAAGACTTTGCTTGAAATAAAAACCTGGAGTCAGTGAAACTATCTGACAATCCTATACAATCTAGATTCTTTACAATCACCAGCAGCAGCGAAGAATGTTAACAAGATATGTTTGCCAGTGTTTGTGTGTGTTTTGTTTCTTTTATTTTGAGCTTCTTAGTCATATTTTGTGTCTTATTTGGACTCCGCTATGAGCTTTGCAGTGGCCAGCCCTCTTCCTCCATACTTTTGTCTACATAACACATTTTGGCCATGTGTAAAAATATAAAACTAATCACTTTGAATTAATAAAATGAATTAATGAACATTTTCTATTTTCTCCGCAAGTAACTCACATGGTACGTGAACAGTATTCCTGACAGAAGTGCTGCAAATTTTCCAAACTTGCATGAAAATTCCATTGACACAGTTCTTCTATATTACCAAGACAATTTGCCCCATGTACTATTGCATTTCCAGCAAGTTTCTTTCATACTAGCTAGCAACTTATTTCTTCCTTTTATTTTCTGTTCTAACTGGTTAATACACAATTATTGTATTCTGAAAATATATCTGTAATAAAGCCACATACAATTCATGAGATGAGACAGATAGTGACACTAGCATTGTTCTAATGTTCACGATCATTTTCCATTCAAGCAGCAGTATTATAATCACATAGTGGCATTACTGATATGACATTTTGTTTATTAAAGTATGTCTGGTTTATCTCCAAAACAGTTGTTTTCAGTTGATATCATTGACTGTTCAGCGACTTTCAATGTACAACTTCTGGACTACGGAGATCTGATTTCCGTTGCTTTAGGACTTTTCATTTACTCTTCACTGCATTTTTTGCAGGTGCATTTTCGAATCATGGGCACCTCATGTAAGTAACTAGTGTTGTCATCACAGTAAAGCCGAACCTTTCTGCTTTTAACTTTTTTAGGATTACAGCAGTAGCCATTTAAGCAACTGCCTTCACAGCGGCGAAAACGAATACGGAACTTTGATTTGCAGTTTGTTTTTGGATCAGTGAAAACATCCTTGAATACAACTGTATTGCATGTTGATACTGAAAAGAAAGGAAACAATTTGTTATGTGAATAATAAATCAAAGCAAACAGTATTGAAACTTATTAACTACATAACCATTTAAGGTGTGAATTTACATCAGCACAATTTCTTGTTTTCATAGTCTGGTATTTAGTGAAATATGGCTATTACTAATTAAAGTAAAGGAAACCGAGAAACTCATAAAGTTCAAATGTCTTTATTTAGTTTATTTCCTGGTGGTCATTAGATGAGCATGCCAATGGTCAAGTGGTAGCTCTCTTGCATACTGCAGTTAATATACAATGTTTAATATCTCTTAAGTTGTCTCACTGCCCTTGGGCTGATAAATTAAGATATTGCCTTTGTATGTGTGCTAAAATAAAAATAAAATGCAATTGTATTGTACTCCTACATCTCATGGTAACAAAAGAAAGACTGAATAAATCAATTTAAATATATATATATATATATATATATATATATATATATATATATATATATATATATATATATATATATATATATATATATATATATATATTAGGGACGTTCATTTGAAACCCGTTCCAATGGCTTTATTACAAAAGCATGAAAGAAACATTAACAGGTGTGGTAGAATTAAACAAAGCATTCATTTTGAATGAATTATGCACCATGGGTTGGTCAGAAGAAGTCACTGTATGCATTCAGGCAAGCATCCCATTGCTTAGGTAGGCGGCGAATGCCATCGGCAAAAAAGGATTGTGGGTGCTCACTGAACCAAGTGTTTACCATGTTCATTACATCTGCATCTGTGTGAAATCGTTGCCCTTTGAGAGCTTTTCTTTAGAGGTCCGAACAAATGAAAATCACATGGTGACAAATCAGGACTATAGGCTGGATGTTGCAGAATATCCCACTTCTTCCTTGCTAATGCTTCCTGCACAATCTTTGTGACATGCGGATGAGCATTATCATGCAACAAAATCACACTGCGAGAAAGCATGCTGGGTCGTTTATTCTTGATGGCTTTTTGCAGCTTGTCTAGTGTTTGTAAGTAGTGGGTAGAGTTGATGTTGATACCAGGATCTTTAAAGTCGACCAACAATAGCCCTTCACGGTAAAAAAATGCGCTCAGCATAACCTTACCAGCGGAAACCTGTAACTTGAATTTTTTTGCTTTTGGTGATTCAGCATGCTTCCATTGCATGCTCTCTCTTTTGCTGCTCGGCTCAAAGTGGTGACACCATGATTCATCGCCTGCCACTATGCGGAAGAGAGATGCATAATCCTCCACTCTGTACCACAACAAGTGGTTCAAACACCATCCCATGTGTTCCTCTTTTTGGTGGTCGGTCAACATCTGTGGTACCCACTGTGAACACACCTTCCGGCAGTGCAGTTTCTTAAGAACGATCTTTTGAATTGTCCCAATTGACACATCAAATTTTTGGGCTAGTGAATGTATGCTTCGACAATGGTTCCTCTGTACTGCTGCATCAATTTTGGCGATGGTTTTTTCTGTTGCAACAATACCAACACAAGACTGTCTGCTGCCAATTTGCCCACAGCTATGTTGCGAACACATTTCCTGCGGAATGCAGGATTATGAATTGCATGCATAACCCCTTCAGTACAAAACCGGTGATGTTTAAAACAGGTATTTTATTCAGAAGTAGCCAAAACCCTATTATTCCTTTGTTAATCCTTTTAGCTATTAAAAGCATAAAGCTTCTGAATAGGTAAGGACTTCTTAGTAACACGTTCCATAAATAAGAAAACTGTTTAACTAAAACTAAAAAACAAAATTGACGCTTTTGCACATCAGAAGAGAATATAGACATATATTTTAAAGAAACACACTGACTTTACAGAAAAAATAGAGAACTGCAGATATGGGAATTTAGCACACAATTATTACAGAACATGGCAGTATTATTCTGTGAGCTTCCAAATTCTGCACCAGTAATGTTGAAATTTGCCTAGCTAAATTGCAGGTTTCAAGTAACAAACTATGCATTGCTATATACGATTACACAGAACACAAAACACTGGACTTCAGAATTATATTACATTTGTAATTTGTAATAAAAAGTGGGAATAAAAAAAAAAGGAATCTGCTATGGAAAGACCACAGCGGAATAGGTGGCCAGCCTTTCCCTCCCAGAGAGAATGATGAGAAGTGATATCGAACCCGTGTCCTACCAAGCTCATGCCATTGTCAGTGTAATGTTGCAACCATTATACCAACAAGCTTGCTGACCAGTGTGAGCAGCTACCAAAAAGGTACTTTATTTTTAATGCATTTGGGAATCACTGATGCAGCAATGCACAGCAATATTAATTGTTTGGATACCATTGAGACCACAGAAGTAGTATGAAAAATAAATCAACAGTATTGATTAGCACTCAAATAAGTAGAGATGATAAAACACTCTAGACAATATAAAAGCTGAAAGCTGTAGGGTCCAAACTGATATTCAAACCTGTCCCCTCCAAATGATAAAAACACCTCATATCATGCTGTAGTCAAGATATTTATGGATTTGATTGATTGATTGATTGATCAATTGATCAAGGAACCGACATCACAGTATTCGGGGCATTCCCATAGGTGCTCCATCCCCATCCTCAGCAGCCAGCGAAGAGTTCCAACACCAATGATGGATTTAAAGTATGTTATTCAAAGCAGAGTCACAAATGGTGAAAACATTTATAAACATACCTTGATCACAGTAAGTGCCAGAGAATCCAGATTTACATTTGCAGTGGTAGCCAGATTTATTATGCCGTGGTTTACATCTTCCTTGCTGGCACATGTGATTATGACAGGGGTCATAACTGACAGTGTCACAGCCTGGTGTGACTTTGTAACGTTCAGTGGCAGTAAGTAGGTCAACTTGTTTACCGTTTATGTACACCTTGCTAAAACATCCTGTTTCAACAAAAAATATTAAGAAAAATTTAATAGTTTATTTTGCTGACTAACAATGGTTTATTTAAAGCAAAAACATAACATAACTTTGGCAAATAATAACCTGGAGTCAATAAAAAAAAGTATGAATCAATTTCCATATTCAAAAGGGAATGGCTCTTAACTTTGCAGAAAAAAAAGTACAGAATCTAGAAATGGCTAAAAATAGGATTGAAGTGATGCATCATCTTCATGTACCATGCCAACAGAGGTGGGTGGTTATAGTTCACCATCTCACATGATCACCAGAGTTTTGGATCAGTATGTGTTATTTACCTGACTATGCCATGTGGCCAAGCATCAAGGTATTTAACTCTGTGTCTTCCCTTTGTTCTTTTCTCATCAAGTTTGCAGTTGTCACTAAGTTTTCAAGTTTATTTCTTCCCATAATGTACCCAATAATCATGACCAGCATTGTTCTATAAAACCATATCTCTGTGGCCTCAAGGGATTTATTTGCATATTTACTAATTGTCCAGGATTCATAGACACATGAACAAATTTGCTCTATGTAATATGCAAGAATTCATATTCTAATCTGCAATGACAGGAATTTATTGCATAATACGTTCATATTTTAATATGCAGGTTTTGCTCGTCCTATTCTGTTTTTTATCTCTATAATACATCTCATATTTAAAGGTATCCATCTGCATAGATACTTAAAATTCTCTACTTCTCCCAAATTAATGCCAGTGACTTTAATTGTACCGTACAATAAGGAATAGTTTCATTCTTTGACATTGCCATTACTTCTGTCTTCTTATTATTCAAGCTATAGTCCCTTTTTTTACACTTTCAGTAAGAATGTTAACAAAAATTGTCCCCATGTGATAAGTCTGTGATATGATAAGTCTGTGATATGATAAGGCAATCAGATTCTGTAGGTCATAATTGCATCACGAAATAGATGGCCTGTCTTTCCCTCACTTTAATTTTCAATCAAATAAAACTAATCTACAGTGGATAGGATAGTGTTGCCAGAGAGCATCATACAAAAACAATTGACATTAAACAGCACCTTGCTGTAAAATCACTAAAGGGAGATCATCAGAGCACATACAAACATTTTATATATATTTGTGCTAAAAAACAGTAAATTATGATAGCATTATAAATATTAACAAGCACTAGCAAAGGCACCCCCTGCCAGCCAGTCGAAGTGAAGCGACTTTTCAAGCCAACAGTCAAGAGAAGAGACCTGGGAAATCACTACACATGTTCCTGGGAGATTGGAGACTGACAATTAAGTGCAGGACCAGCATTCTTCCTGCACCACCGACAACCTTCATCATAGCAAAATCGTTAACTAACGTTAACTGATGATTTTAAAGTATAAAGCGATGTCCTCTTATTAGAGATACACATATATAAACTTAATAAGTTTGTCAACCTCAAATATTAAATAATTCTGTTGTATCTGTTCTCCATTCAGGAGTTTAATGAATCATCAAGAAAACGAGAAGTAGATTGTGAGCGTTACTAGAACACGATCACAAGAAACAAAATTGGACGTTGCGGCTAAAGCCTTCATCAGCACAGAACAAACAAACACAAACAGACACACTACTACACGAAAAACACTACATGAAAATACAAAGGTTACTTATCTGAATTCTTATCCATTCAGGAGTTGTGTGTTAATGTGAGATAAACATAAAGGATATATTTATATAACCTACTACTGAAATTTGAGTACAGTCCTTATTAATATAAGTAACTAAATTTAGAGTGTAGTGAGTCAGGGAGGAAGTTTGTTCCATTTGTTGTCTTCCTATCTTCCTGTTGGTGTGCACAGAAGACTGTCGGTTCATTTCTTTATCAGGTTACATGTAGAGGGGGGGGGGGGGGTTATAATTAAGTCTGTGGTCTTGTAATAAAAGTTGCTGCTGTTCGCTTTCATTTTCCTGAACCTGGCCACTGTAGGGAAGACAAGATTCTACTGGGACTTGTATGTTCATACCTCCTAGCTATTCACGAGCCACTTCTATCTTCCCTTCCTTCAGTGGATAGACTTTACTTCGATTAGTCTCTTTGTCACTTCTTATGTGTGTGAGAATTCTCTCAACTGTCAGTGACCACACTACAAGTACCTTGCATATATAAAACTACAACATAGTCAAAAATAAAATACAAACCTATAAAGCTCATGCCGTCTCTGATGTGCCACTTCTTAAATGCCTGTGCATTAATAGGGCTGGGTAGTCCACCAAGGTAGAGGTGCTCATGAAGATCCAGTTGAGCTTGTGAACCTTCATTAGTAATTGTGCGAGGGAGGTTGCTGTTGTCAATCATCATAGTAAAATTCTTTTGATGAACGATCATATTGACCTGATGTGTTTGGCCATCATCCACCCTCTCGTAGCTAAACATGGTGGACACAGGGTAGTTACCAATATCAAAACTAACTTTTATTCGGCCTCTGAAGAGTTCAGCTGCTACATGCTGTTGTTCTCCTGCATACAAAAGAATTCCATTGTGGTTCTTGGTGGAAAAAGTGATGGATATATTTGTTTCTTGGTGGAAATTCACTTTTGGCAATTTCACATAAGAGTCTTTATCTTTAAATGAAACACTTGATAGCTTCTCACACTTTTTACCTTCAAAACCTAGAAATGTGAAATGAAACAAAATAAGGTGTGTGGATACATAGATATGATAAATGTTGCCTAAAACGATTCTGTACATTAATTGTTCCATCAGACATTTAGATTTAATATGGAACACAGGGATATAACAGAAAGTGTAACAGTAAAATTCTTCACAACCTAAATATGTCAGGATGTATACATATACAGTTGTAAAGGTTCAGTATTACCTCACCTCATTAAACAAACACATTAGGAGTAGCTAGGAGGCAACAGAGATGTGGTTTCTGAGATGTATGTTGCAAATACCTTGGACTGCTAGAGTAACTAACAATGGGTGCTTGGATAATGATAATGCTAATGAAAGTAGAACATTATAAACAAGACTTTCCAGTATCACAGTGCAGGGCAAGATGTGGTGAGTTAAATAAGGCGCGACAAGCGCAGAAAGCTTCAGGGCAGGAAAACAAGCCGGGAGCAGCCACCTTGGTGGAATTTTGAGGTAGAAAAGGCCTGGGTGGATAAGCATAGAGCTGTAAGGAAATGGCAAAACGCCAAGAAGAACAGAGTTGCCCATCCTAGTCCCTGCATGCACTTAGAAAGAGAGATACACACAAAAGTAAGCTACTTAAATAAACTGGTTAAGGTGGTTAAAAGTGAAAAATGGGCAGAGGTATGTCAAAGAGTAAGCACAGACAAGTCACAGAAATTGTTTTGGCGTCTACATAAAAGCATGAGTGGGGTAGTCAAGAATAAGAGTATTCATGGCTACCAAGGTGCTGACCTCATCTGGCAGAGAACTGACGAGAACAAGGGCAAAGCCCTCTTCGAATGCTATCTAGAGCAGAGCAATCAGACAGACATGAGAGGCCGAAATCTTGCTAAGGAGGTCACCTTAGATAGGTGCAAGGCCCAGAACATTTCGGATGAAGACACAGTGACAGTGAAAGAAATCAAGGCTGTGCTTTGATGATAAAAAAAAAAAAAGGACTCCATGGTCAGATGGCATAAGATATGACAACATCAACAGGTGTACCGACAATGAGCTAGAGGAACTAGCAGACAACATCAGTATAGGGAGTGCTAGCATCAAGGAGGAGAGGTTACACAGCTATCTGATTCCCTTGCCGAAGCCTGGCAAAGACCACTCAAACATTCAGGGATATCGAGTAATAACCATGCAGAATAAAATAGGCAAGCTGCTGGAAAAGTTAATTGCCAGAAAAATATCAAGCCAGCTAGAGAGGCAAGGTGTTTTCCCACCTACCCTGGGTGGGTACCGTCCAAAAAGAGAAACCTGGACCAATGCAGCAGTTTTTGCCCATGGTATCTATGGTTTCCACTCAGGCATTGAAACCTTTGCTGCAGCAATTGATCTTGAGGACGCGTACAACAGAGTACCATTAGATTTTTTAATGTTTCAGCTTCTTGAACTCAAGATAAGTCCTTTCCTCCTTAGTTGTATCGCTGCAGCCCTCTTCTAATGGAAAGTAGTTTTTAGATGTGGCAGTTGGACTTCGGAACCAACAATATATCCTGGTGTACCACAGGGATCACCATTATCTCCGGTGCTGTTCAACGCCTACACTGTGAGAATCACCAGCGAGCAAATCATAGGACCGGGGAGGACATTGTGATATGCAGATGATGTTTTAGTGTATAGTCAGGGTAATGATAGAGATCAAGTTGCTGTGGAACTACAAACCGAACTCAATCGCATAAGCACTTGGTGTGTTGAAGCTGGGGCAATGGTCAACCCAACAAAGGCAACAGTGACATGGTTCTCTTTGAATCACCATAATGATTTATTTGGTTTTTTCCAGGATTTGAGATTTAAAAATTGAGCACAACCCACTACTGGCAACGCTGATCATATTCCGGTACGAACCTAAGGCTATGGAAGTACATGCACTACTGACGAGCTCAAATGAGAGCGAAACTCAAGTCTAGTGCTTCCACATTGACGTGGACAAGGCCTTAGGTTCATACCAGAATACGATCAGCGTTGCCAGTAATGGGTTGTGTTCAATGTTCAAATAATCATATTGTCAACACTCCAACACCAACTGTAATGCTGTGTTCAGAGACGCTGGAAAGAACACAGGCAATGAATTACCTAGGGATACTATTTGATCAAAGCCTAGCTTATACTGAGCATGTAGACCAGGTGATAACAAAGGCCAAGCAGGGTTTGGCTGCGATGCGGGTGATGGTGGCGGAAAACCGTGAGCAGCGCCATCTATGTCTTCTTTATGAGGGTCTGGTCCTTTCTGTTTTGGAGTATGCGATGGCGATCCTGACCCTCAGCCATAAGCAGATAGAAAGGATGGAAAGGATACAGAATGAAGCTATGCGCATTATTCTTGGATGTACAAGAGATACAGAATGCAGGGCAATGTGCTGCCTTCTTGATTTTCCAGCCATGAGGGACAGAATACAAATTTGCCAAGCACATGCCTATCTCAGAGTCAACGCAAATACACAACATCCACTGCATAGCGAGATTAAGAAGGTAAAGGGCAGCAGGTTATAAAGAGGAAAGTTGTGGATGGGTCAAGCCGAAGACATTCTTCAGCAGGTGTGCTCACTTGAGGACCTAGAACCTGGCGATGAGTGAATACAAGTGCCAACGAGTTCTGTACATCCTTTCCAGTGTGCATCCAACTGGACAGGAAATGCAGACAAGAAAATCCAGCTGCTGTGGAGGCGGAAGTACAGGCTCTGATGTTTGAGAATTCTTTAGAGGATGATGCTGTCATTTACATGGATGGGTCGGTCATCCGAGGAGTGAGAAATTCATGGGCCTTTAGGGATCAGGCTGGAATGAAAATTGTGAAGGAAGAGTCTGGTGCTTTTGCTTTGACCACAAGCAGCCTGACTATGGAAGTCATGGCAGTAAGTAAAGCAATAACATGGCTCGAGACACAGACATTCAATTTGGCATGTGTCCTTAGTGACTCAATGAGTATGCTCAGGAGGACAGAGATAGGGTGGGTCCGAAGAGAGTGGCTGTTGTTTATGGAGCGGTCTCGGCTTGCAAAGATTAGTTTCATCTTCGTGCCAGGGCATGCGAGTGTACAAGGGAATGAGCAGGTTGACAGGCTTGCAGGTAGGGCTACTGTGGAAGGCGGACGAGCCATGGACCAGGCAGACATTCTGAATGCTCTACGAGAAGTAAGTCGTTTATGAGAACCAAGCGATGACTGGGAATCTACAACCATGGTCAGGCTACGAGAACAGCAAGTTAAAAGAGGTGTGACCAAACAAGAACACCATGCAGGAAGCCACAGAAGAGTAATAAACCAACACAGAACTGGTGTCGTGAGCCGCTACATACTGCAGGATTTGCTGAGGGGATCTGAGCACTTATGGACTGATTGGTTCGATGTGCAATGAGGATGATTTGTCGACTAACTAACTAACTAACTAACTAACTAACTAACTAACTAGAACATTATAAACAAATATAAGAAGGAAACAGTGTTCTTTGGTCATGTAATGAGAAGAGAGGCAATGGGAAACTTGATGATAACTCAAATGATCAGCAGTAAAAGAGGCTGGAGCAGGCAGAGAAATGATGTTGGATGGACTGGGATGGCGACACAGAGGAGAACCATTAATAGACTTCATCCACAATACTAAAGACTAAGATCTGTGGAGTTGCATGAATGCCTATGCCAGTCGGCAGGGCACATGATGATGACCTCACCAACCCACTGAATGTTTCCACTACTCGAAAAGGTAGGCTAATGGCCATATTGAGAACCACTCCTTAAACTGTTTTCCCTATGGGATAGTATGTTCTGATACTTGTATAGAGGTTACGTCCTCCAGCATGAGAATGGAGGTGGAATCAGTTACAGCGGCAATCTGTTGGTTAGAGGAGACCACTGCAACATGCACTGTATTCATTACGGATTCAAAGAGTATGTTTAGTAAGGTAGAGAAAGGAATGTTTTGTGTGGAATGGCTCACCTCGCTTCAGAGGTCACTGACTGTGATAATTTTTTTGTATTTTTTGCCTTGGCCAAGCAGGAGTGCGGGGGAATGAACAGATTGATGGGTTGGCAGGGAATGCTCCTCTTGGTGGTTGATTATCTATGGACAAGGGAGAGGTGGTCGCATGCCTGTGGGACCAGGTGGAGAAGGTGGAGGAACCTGTATGTAGAAAGGATGAGATTGCAGGGGATTGACAGGGGTTCTGGTAGAATCTGCAAACTAAAAGGGAAGACCAGGACAACTTTCAATCAGATAGTGGTGGGAATGATTATTAGTGTGACTCTTCATTCACTGGTCGTTGAACGAGGAGATGGAATGCCTATGGGAATGTCCTGAGTGCAGTGATGTCAGTTCTTAGCTCAACTCAACTCAACTTGTACAGAGATAAACTTAAACATAAAATAACCTTGTCAGGCTGCATTTATGTATGGTTTGCTTCCTGTAGACAGTTTTCATTCAAGGTAAATGGTTCTATCTACCCATGGTAGATTTTCTTTCATAACAAGTTTTCCAGAACAGTGGCATTATTGACTGCTCTTTGCAATTTCCGACTGCAGTGGGTATTTATTGTGCACATGAGACCTATTTTTCTCTTATCTGAGAAGGCTTGGTATTCAATCTCACTATCCAGGAGATCTATAGATATAGATAACAGAAGTGTTTAGAAAATATCCCCAGTCCTATGCTGAGATCAAATCCAGAATCTTCTGCGTCTGAGGTGGACATTGTAACATCTCAGTCAGGGCTTCTTCATTTTATACATTTCATTATAATTACATTTTAAAAAGAAATTAAGCAAACTGGCTAATTGTCCAGTAATTAAAATATGATAGGGCAATTAACATTGTGAATTAAAAGCATTTTGACATAGAGAATAAATACAGTAAAACCTCGGTTTTTGTCTATAATCTGCCCAAAAACAATTGGCGAAATACGAAACCGAAGAAAACCGAGGCAATTATTTTCAATTGAATCAATGTAAATCCAATGAATTAATTCTAGACACTCCAAAATACATTAAAAAAACCACACATTTTATAGAGAATAAATATAGTGTTTAATACGATTTTTCTGCCTCAGACTTGTCTGAATTCACACATTCGCAGTGCCTAGTAACATTGTGTATGCCAGTGCACCTCTTGAATTTTTAAAACTATTCTCTGCTGGTCTTAAAATCACTGAGTATGCTAGCACTCATCCCAGGTATTTACTTAATGAGATCGGCATACAACAGTCTAGCCTTTTCACACATGATTGCCCTCAAAACAGAATCGCCATCTAACGTTTTTTGGATTTATCCAAATTAATAACAATTGTTCTAAATCTTGAATTATTTGCGATCTCTGTTTTGGTAGCACATTCACACATTTCTTTATATTAGCCTCCTTTATTGCTTCCTTTTTCACGACAATGGAACTTATCGTGGATGGCAACTTCCCGTACATGCAGCCAATTTCAGCAATTTTAATGCCACTCTAATATTTTATTTTTAACAAATGATGCATACACAACAAAAAGCAATGCCAAATTGAGGAGAAGAATGTGTGGGTTCCTTTGTTTTTGCAAAATTAGCAACGAGCTCACGTGGCAACACCGACGAAATCCAAGGAAACCGAAAAAAACTGAGACAAATTTTTCGCGGAATAAATCGACAAAAACTGAAACCGACAATAGCCAAAGGCAATGAAAACCGAGGTTTTACTGAAATTAAAAAAATAAATAAACAATGAAATACAGTTAAAGTAAAATATAGTGTAATTGTCTTTGTATATTTGTGTTCAGTTTAATTTCCTTGTTTGTCTGCAATAGAGTCTGCTGGTACAAACTATAATTATTTGTCTTCTATCTTATGGTTAAACTTTTGCTGTACCTGGAGCACATTTACACATGTAATCAGATGATCCTGTGGGCTGGTAGCAGACTGCATTGTTCTGACATTGGTGTTGCTTGCAGGCAGGTACACTCTCATGGAGGCTAGGCAGCAGTACCAAGTCCAGCACTGGTGCAATCTCGCAGAAGGGACCGGAAAATCCTCGAGAGCACAAGCACGAGTAAGAGCCAAGGCCATCCACACAAAGAGCACCATTAAGACATGCATGAGATATGCAGTCATCAACATTCTCGGAGCAGTTCCTGCCAGTGAAGCCTGGAGTACACTCACAGCTGGTACAGAGAAAAGAAAAAGTGGTATCTGCTCATAATGACCTAGAAATAATTTTCATTATGGTATATATTTTATGTTAATTATGAAATATCTGTGCCTGTACCATTATATGTGTAAAGAAAAATAATCTGGGTTATTCGTTCACAATTTTGATTAAGTATGCATGATTTTCTTATACATTTATATACACCATTGATTGCCAGGATTATATAGATGACCTGTGTATAAAAACTGATTGTTCTAATTATTGCTGTGCAATGTGAATCTAGGCTTTAAAATTTGCCAGATTTTCTTACAATGAGTGGGCTAATTTATTTTATATTAAGCGTTCTTATACAATTGAGTGCCAGAATTATTAAGAGGACAGAGGTACAAATTTATTTGTTCTAGTTATTTATTGAGCTGCCCGCAATCTACATTTGAACACATAATTAAATATAACTTGCTTTTTAGCAATACAAGTAGCAGTATTATCACATAATTACCTACATCTTGTATTTTAGCAATATTTTCACAAAACATAATTATTTAAAGTCTGCTGTTTTAGCAACACAAGTAATATTATCATATAACATAACAACCTAGTACCTACTGTTGTAGCAACATAATTAACACTGTTATCACATAACATAATTACCTATAGCCTGCTGTTTTAGCAACACAAGTAGCACCATTATCACAGTAGTTGAAGCCCTCCTTGCAGTAGGGTATAGAATTTTCACACCATTTTCCTGCATTGGAGTACATTTTCAAAATGATATTCACACACGTTAGGAATTTATAGAAATTATTACAATTAAATATTTTCATAAGCAATTACATAAGTTTACATTTTTAGTGTACAATAATAAAAAAAAAAATTAAAACAATAATACATTAAAAGTTGTTGCCAGTTTTTCAGTCAATAGAAACTTGTTTCATGGTGAATCCATTCCTTCACATTGAAATGAAGCGAAAATGTTGCAAAGCTGAATATTAGTCAGTTACTATGGAGCGTGGAGCCATGATGAAGCATTTGCAAGAATGTTTGCCCGCAGAAAGAATAATAAAAACAAATGGAGTCCAGTATGATAGTGAAGGTGTGTGTTAGAAATTTATAGATTGTAGAAATATTTTAATGGATTTGCAAAGTTTATCGAGAATTTAATGAAAAATCAATCATTGACAGATATATTCATGATGATAAATGGGTAGAATCTAGAAATGCAGACACAAAGTATTGAAATAAATTAAGGAATATTAAAAGATATTAGAATACACACAAAAAATAAAAGTTTAGAGTAAATGGAACTAAAAATAGACCAAATGAATACACTATATATCAAAGCATAAAACGCAACATTCAACTGCAAACAATGTGCACTACATGTGTTGAAATACCTATGATACTTAAAAATAATAATAAAAAAAGAAGTAAATACGACTCTACATTAACACAGCCATGTAGCATTCCCTTTGCAGAAAATGACTTCTCATCATTGCCCAGTGAAAACAACCCTTTGTCAGCTCTTCTGCCTCATGGATGTTCAGGCACAAGGCATCTGCATTGTTCTGTGTCCATCTTTGTGCTGGTCAACCGCTACAGCTACTTCCAGAAACCACACCTTCCATCACTGTTCTTTCCAAACCACTGTGACATTTACTATGCCTAAAGTGTTTGTTTCCAAGACATGAATGAACACATTACACATTAAAATAATGAGCTGTGATGGTGTAGTGGTTAGTGGGCTTGCTTATCAAGACTGTGGTCTGGGTTAAGTAGTCAGTAGTGGCAGTGTTCTTGCATCCAACCAGTATGACTCTGAGGTCAATCTCAAAAAGGAATCAGAAATGGCTACTGGATAATTTTCTGGATAGTAAAGGTGGCAAGAAAGGGAGTTGTCACTTCACTTCATTACTCCATGATCTAGAATACGTGAAGGCCTAAAATTTCACACCCTTGTGGTAGAAAGTTAATGAAAAATTACATGAGTTTTAACAAAGAAGAAGGTGAATATATCACAATGTTTCAGGAAGACAGATTATAATGAAAGGTTGCTAATTATAACAGAATAATAGTAAATCAAGAAGCAGATCACTGAATTGTATCTAGGGAACCGTCACCATCATAGGCGAGCAGAAATATAAATGAGATATGCCTTAAGATATTCTGTGTTTGTTGTTAGTATTAAAAAACTACCTGTGTATCCTTCACGACACTTGCAGGAATATGTTTCAATCTCATCAATACAGGTGGCATTGTTCTGACACTTATTGACACCACAGTCGTCAAAGTTTGTCTCACATCTCTCTCCGTTGAATCCTTTCAGGCAGTGACATCTATTCAGATAAAGTACCAGAAAATAGAACATAGGTGAACTCTTAATTGAAGAACAAAAACAGTGAACAATAAATGAAATATACATTCTTACACACTGCCTTAGTACCACAACATCACATACAGGAGAACGTGAATATATGGTTTTTATTATATGCAACAATATTTTTATTACTTCATCAAATACACAATTATTCTTTTTGTGAGGTTGGTTTAGTAGGAAGCAAATGAAACTATGTTGCTTTAACTCATTATATGTAACATGTGAAAAACACTAATTCTGTCAGCTTGTTATTCTTTTCCAAATTATGCTATTTTCTTAATATGTTGCCTTTTATTTACAAGCACAGTGATTTCCATCTGATGGATTGTCACATCCAAGGATTTTCAATGTGCTAAACTTTAGTTACAGATTATAAGTATATGAAATCTCATATTTCACCATAAAATTTCTGTAAATGTGTTTAAGATGGCCTCAGTTTTAGTACTTTAATTTAGTACCATTTGCCTAATGGACTTTAAGACATGTAGAAAGTCCTGTACTTGTACAGCAATAGTTTTAAAAAAAGTGTCGCTTAAAAGTCGACAGGGTCGACTTCATTGCACCGGATTTTAAATCCCATATGGTTCAGTCTCTTTCTGCAGCATGGAAAGCGTCCCACAAAGCACGGACTCCGTAGCTCTAGAACGACCCCCGGGTCTCCAAAAAAGATGCACTCATAAACTGAAGGATACAGCCCCAAATCGAACCCACAACCTTAGGAGCCCAAGTAAGATGGCTTGACCAACAGCAATAGATTGATAACAACAAACATATTTACAACTGTCTGTTTCACATCCATTTTCTGCAGTGTTCTTCTCAATACCTGAAGCGGCCATGTTCCATAACTTCACATTTCCCTCCATTGTTGCAGGGGTTTCCAAAGCAAGCATCTATCTGTTGCTCACACTGAGCACCATGAAAACCAGGGGTGCAGTCACAGATGAAGCTCTTGAACTCCAGTGTAGTACATTTTCCTCCATTGTTGCATGGCTTAGCGAGGCAGGCATCACATTTCTGGGCAACAAGTGGATCAGGATCTCCTGTTGGTTAATATATACACACAAAGGGTTAAAATATATTTAATAGTGTATGTAACTTTACTGACTGTACTCCATGGCAAAGGAGTTAAGGACAAAGTTCGTAATCCCACATACCACGTTAGAAACACTGCTGCAGGCAATTTGGCAGTAGACCACCGTGCATTGGTTTTTTTATGAAATGGTATGGGTGACGGTCATTCATGAAGCAATGGCAAACTACTGAACATAAATTTGCCCAGGAACCATGAACAACCAAATAATGCTGGGGTTGACTACTGTAATAAATGCTCCTCATTCTGTAGCTCATCATGAGCAGAACCTCTCTCCCTACCCCCCTCCCCACAATCTATTTCTCAGTTATAAGCCAGTTGTGGGTACTGGTTAGGACGCATGGTTGATAATGGCATGAGCATGGTTGGAGAATAGTTTGATGCCAGCTCTTGTCCTTCACTGTGGGACTGGCCACCTATTTCTCCTTGCATTCAGGCCTACAAGAATGTGATGGTACATAACACTTGACATACCCACAGCCGGTTGCTGCTATGGGACTTATTTGTTTGGTTTCTTGTGACAAGCCAGATGTCCTGCCACCGTTGCTATCACATGTAAATTATCTATTACACCTGAAATCCAATCTATGCTGTGGTTTTCCTCTTTTCTGTCTTCCCCGAACACTTTCCTCCATTATGTTTAGTTTAGTTTAGTTGACGGATCAACATTACGGCACACGGGTGTAACCCATAAGTGCTCCGTTATATTCCTAATTCAAGTCTGAGTCCGAAGAATCTCAGCTCAGTTTACAAACTCCGTATCACTGGCGAGGATCCTGAAATACTTTGGGTAGATTTTAACTCAAAATTTTGCCCGGGCAGCGCTGTTAGGCTACTCTTTTTCGATTTCAAACTGCCAAGGGATTTTTTACGTGTGCAACAATACACACGGGCATCCGATCTCACTACCCAGAGACCAGGGGAAATATTGTTACTAGAATTCCACGTGAAAAAATGCCGGCCCTCACTAGGGCGGACACAATACCTCGAGACCACTCAGTCCCCTCTTTTTTCCTACTACATAATCCTCCATAATGATCTTGTCTAGACTTTCATGATTACATCCTTCATACTAAATCTCAAGAATGTATTTGCCTTTGTTAATTAGAATTATACATTTAGTACACATTAAAAGTGCTATCATGGCAAAGTAGTTCATGCACTCACTCGCTTAGACAGTGATTCAGATTCAGATCCCAAGGATTAATGTTTTTAAATTTCTGACCACTATAGCTTTGAGTTCAACCCATTTACATAAAAAGGATACTAGACAATTTTCAGAATTTTCTCAAAAGGAAAGGCAACGGCCAAGGGAAGTGGTCATGCCCACCTCATTATGCTGTGGCCTAGAATATGTAAAGGCCTAACACTTCACTGAAGCTGCGGAAGTGTACTGGCTAGATGCTCTGCATGGTCATGAGTTTGAATCCACATTGGGGTTGATTTTAAAAATCTGTCTGGGCTCTCAGGTCAACACAGTCTAAAATGGGTACCAGAACATTTCTTGGAAAGTCAAGGAAACCAGCATGATACTGACCACACCACCCACTGAATACCAATTGGTCTATTTAAAAATATGTATCTGACACTATATGGCCAATGCACCTTAAGGATGTAAAAGGGTCCTTTAATTTTTTCTACCTTTTTATATGCCAATGGCGGTATCTGCCAATGGGACAACCTTGATCTTTCCCCCACTTATGAAGTCAATCTTTGTTTCACTCACCTAAACATTCAAAATATGAGGAAGGTGTGCTGAGCAGTAGTTTGGACTTCATTTTCTCAGGGCCATTACATGATGCTGTACCAGGTTCAATGTAGTCCCTCTTGATCCAGTCAGACAACCATTTCAGCTTGCAGTCACAGAACAAAGGATTGCCTCCTAGAGCTCTGGCAAGAACAGTTTCCACAGAACAGTTAAAACATGGATGCCATATTTTATGTATAGAGATTTCATGATCAAGTGAGTTAGGCTGCACTGTTTCATAAAGCCTACAGCTAAGCACATCTGACTTTGATAAGCATTTGATTAGGTTTGCTTTCCCAAGCCTTTGATAATCTCCAGTCTACCTACAAGGCAGCAGGTTTGTGTATCACCTGTCTGATATTGTAGATCCTATCAGTTGCTGATCTACTGTCAGCATAACCCTTGGTGTCACTGTAACACACAGGTCCTTCTACTGCTACAAGGTGGATACACAGAGGGACAATAAATATATAATAATACTGTGGAACTGTGAATGTTGGCAAAATTAACAGTGAAATGAAAGAATGCTGCTGTGGAACTGTGAATGTTGGCCAAAAAAAACAAACACCTGAGCATGTTTTGATTTTCCTTGATCCTGGAGTAGTGGACTGGAAGCCCGGCCTTGTTTCAGATCACCATCAGCACGTGCCCTGTCATGTGGTGTAGGTTTTCTTGTCTCTTCACAGATCTCGGTCCTTGGTGTTCTGGGTCAGTTCTACTGATAATATTCCTCCAGCCATCATCGTAAACTATCAGGATAATTTCTCTTAGTCAGCCTCTGCCTCTTGTAGCACTGGTCTTTCCAGTTGTCATGATATTTTCCAATGCTTCTCTTCTTACCAAAGAACACTGATTGTATCTTTCTTATGGTAGTATATAATGCTCTATTTTCATTAGCCTTTTCCAGGTGCTTTCCAAATAAACATTAAAAAAGGATGACTATAAATTATTGGAACTAGATAATTACAATAAATGGATAGTGGTATAGGGAAAGCTAACCCACATGCAAAAATCAGTCCAGTGCACTAGAAGTAGTATGGACTACGTTTAATTTCAAAGCAAGCGAAGCACCCCCCGAAAAAAATGTTTTTTCAAAATTAACTTAAATTTCAGGAATATAGAATAATAGAACTTTATCAAGTAATGTTAATGCTAAAATAATATGCATAACATAAAAGTGATTGACTTATGAGTTGATTAAGTTAAAAAACAAAGAGCTTATCTTTAATAAACTTACATGTGGGAGAGTGCTTTCAAACCATCAAAGATGCCATATGGAATTGATGACAAATTGTTCTCATGCAGTGACCTGATTAAAAATACATTACATACACATATGAACTTTTGTAATATTTGACGATAGCCACTGACAAATATTCAACACATAACTTTAAGTCTGAATAAAAACAGACTGCTATTTTATCTACCATACTCCCTTATATCTGTCTTCTTTGCATAATTTTTTTCCAAATCTTATTTTTTGCTTTTGTTTTATTTGTTTTTGTTGTTGTAACAATAGTATTGTAAGGTGGTTGCATTCTCTCCCTATGTCTGTTCAACATTTACACATAACACAATTAGAAGTGACAAAAATTATGAAATCTGTGACAATTTTTATCCAGTCATAATTGGTGGAAATCTGATTCTTCTTCTTCTTCTGCGTTCATCTGGAGTTTTTTTTTCAGGACGTGATTGCGTTGTGCCTGTTTACAGCAGAGCTGCGCTCTTGCGCCGTTAGGCCGACACATCCGACTTCTGCGGGCATTTGTTGACCAGGTTAACCTTCCCGGGCAAACTGATTCTGAAACTAAGATATGCAGATGACACAATCATCCTCTCAAACAGTTCTGAGTGATTAAAACGGTTAATTCTGTTTGCAGTGATGTAGTGAAGATCAAAATCTTTCTCGGAATATAAGAAGAAAACAAAAATAAATTTAACAGACCAACCTATACGTCAACCAAAAATTGCAATCAACAATGAAGAAATTGAAAATGTCACAATCATGAATACTTTTGTTTTCATAGTTAATTAGTTAGTCGACAGATCATCCTCGTTGAACATCGAACAATTCAGTCCATAAGTGCTCGGATCTCCTTCTCAGTAAATCCTGCAGAGTGTAGCGGCTCACAACACCAGTTATGTTTTGGTTTGTTAATATTCTTTGACTTCCTGCATAGTGCTCTTGTCTGGTCACACCTCTTTTAACTTGCTGTTCTCACAGTCTGACCATGGTTGTAGATTCACAGTCATCTCTTGGTTCTCACAAACTTCTCGAAGAGCATTCAGTATATCAGCCTGGTACATGGCTCGTCCGCCCTCCACAGAGCCTTACCTGCAAGCCTGCTCATTTCTTTGTACACCCGCATTCCCTGGCACTTTGTTTGTTGTTGTTTTCATGTTGTGGTTAGCAGCATTTTTGTGTTTCCCCTTTGTTCCCATAATCAACAATAATTGGAAGAACTCAAAAGAAAGAGACTGGCCTTAGTAATATGCAGATTAAAAGCATTCAGAGCTTATGGCTTAACACCAGCAAACACATAAAAGTAAGAATTCTGAGAATATGCGTCTTTCTGTTGCAACATTCAAATGTAAATCATGGACAATTTCACAATCCCTAAAGAAGAGAACTGATGTTTTAGAACTTTAATATTACAGAAAAATTATTAGAATACCATGGATCAAGTAAAATAAAAATACTGAACATTGAAGAAAACTGGCTCATAAACAGCATCACGTCTCGCAAAATACAATACTTCTGCCATATCATAAGTAACATTGATTAAAGAGAGCATTAATAGAAGGCAGAGTTCCTGAAAGAAGAAGCAGGGGTTTGCCAATCTAATGGTGGACACAAGATACTGAAGACACACTAGTCATGAAAATTTAAGAGGCAGAAGAACTGGCGAAGGAGTGAGAATCTTTCTGGTGAGTTATCACTCATGATCATCGAGTAGATTGTTCTATGCAGAACTTTACCCGTATAACAGTCTTTCTCCAGAATTTCTTTGACTGCTATAATTTTGTAGACATCTGTAAAGAAGATAGTCTGCCATTGCTTTCCTTCTTGGCAATGACCATACTAGTTGGTGACCATAGCTGTTTCCTATATAAAAAGACTCTCTGCCTATTGTTGTGAACTTGAAACCATAACCAATAACTTATTAAGCTTGGATGGTTTCACATTACTCTATTGGAGAAAGGGGTTGGCTAAATGGGTATTTCACATTACTAAGGGTAAAAAAATGTTTGCAAACCTTTACAGGACATCGCTGCCAACATCAGCATCTTTCAGCTGATTGTTGATTTCTTGGCAAGATTACGCTCAGTAGTTTGCCATTGCTTTCTGAGCGGCCGACTCTCATACCCTGTAAGTTACTGACGCAATTCGAACCACTGCTGATTCTCACCATTGTCACTTTACCTACGAGAGTATACGAGATTACAGAGAAAAGTCGCTAACCTCTAGGCCAGAAAGCCGGCTTACAAAGGGTACTAAGGGGAAATATGAGTATTGTAATACACAGAGTGGCTTGTATGAAAACATTTTTCAGTAAAGTACTTACAGAATTCGTAGATTTTTCATGTTGCTAAAACTGGTCTCTGAAATGCACTGCAAGTTATTGTAGCTGAGAATTCTGAATAGGAAAAACAAGAAAGACACCTGTATATTCATTACATAATTGAAGTGTTATGCCTGTCAGCATTGGTAGAAAATATTTCACGTGAAAAATAAGGTTACATAACATAGAATTAAGATTAGAAATACAGCTGAGGTAGAAATTAAGATAATAATGTAAAAAATGAATACATGGATGACAAAATTTTAATAAGCACTAAAAAGAAGAGAGAATATGATGAAGAGTTATTTTAAATAAGTTCTAACTTATCTGTGTTATCTCCCATTGAAGTATAGGTTTTCAGACATTTCATATCATGTTTTCCAATCTTGTTCTATCTCTTATTGTTTCATCTTCACTTGTTTGTCATCTTGACAGACTGAATTATTTTACTCTTTCGTTTTGAAGACTTAGTTTCAAATACATCCAGTTCATTAAAAGTGGACACAGATTTGACCTTGTGAATTTAACTAGCAAGTATTAGAAAGTGAGATGGATGGTTATGGATCCTTAAGAAAATGGTAAATGTAATTAAAATGTACGAGAATTAGATGCTAGAAAAAACACTAGACTTTTTTGTAAGGAACAATTTAATTTGACCAACACAAAAATACATAAAAGTCAAAACGATACAATGAAAACTTGAACTGGTCTGGGAAACAATCTTACCCAATACACCAAAGTGAGATAAATTAAAGGGGTAGTATGTAATACAACAATTATATTTAAAATTAAGAGTTTCAGATAAGATTATAAAAAAAAAAAACCCACCAAAAAGCTTAACTAACAAAATTTGTTATTTGCCAAATTCTTTACACTGCCTACTTCTCCTCCTCCTTTGTACATCCTCATATGTTAATCTGAATACATCTGAAGAAAGCAGCAGGCAATTGGAAGTTGTTGACATCCACATAGAGTATTTTTTGGAATGGAACCTGTTTATGTCAAACACTCAAGCAACACATGTCTACATGACACATTTAATCAATTTCAGCTACAGGCATCAGCAACATTTATCCTTAGTTTGTTGGGTAGGTGGTATCTTAGTCTACTATGTCTTGTGTGATGTGATAGGATTCAAAGGGCATCTTAAATGCACTGTGGAACTATCCATTAGTGTTTCACTCTCTCCTCCAGATGTTGAACACTTTAACACCAGGGAGGGTCCCAGTACAGCAGGTGGTGGTTTTCGTGGATGACATTTGTGTTGGCATTCTGGCGGCGGCATTATGCACTGTGTACCCGTGCGGGTTGTTGGATTGCCGAGACTCCTGTCTATTCCACTTTTCACATTGGAAAGCATTTTGTGTGATATTCACTGGCACAGGAATGGAGCATAATGGGGATGACCCGTTGCCGTGCAGTTGGAACCTCGCCTAACTAACTAACTAACCAGTATAGCAGGATTCTATATATCACAGATGGTTTTCTAATTCTTGTCAGGGTGGTGGCCATATAACCTACTTTTTCCAATTACCAAGGAATTATAATGAGCGCACTCTTTACTTTTGTCTATGTTCAAGATTCAAAAAGAATACAACACAATTGGGTTCCTGTTATAAATTTATCCTGAAAATACTGTCAGTAACTGAATTCAAACAGTGTGTTTCTGAATTTAGAAACAGATGCCATACCTTTAAGACACCTTACTCACTCTAGTCCATGGTCAATATTTCCACAACAGATAATATTTTGTTCCAAAAAGATCCTAGTCAATCCCTCTGGGTTATATTTAGGATATATGGGATATATTTTTAATTTAGATAATGTATTTAATAATGCGTTAATAATAATACGTTAATATGTTATAATTGTTTTGCATTATTATAAAGAATTGATTTTGAATTTATGTTTTTCAAATAAAGGTGTTTTCAATGTCAGCACATTAGCTCTCTCATTGTCACCATTTAGCAACTATAGTGATTAGAGCATTCCATATGAGAAGATCAGGATACAAGGAAAAGGATGGCTCAGGAAGAGATGGCTAGATGTAGTAACAGAAACAAAGAAATCAAGAATGACATATGACAGCACAAACAACAAGACGATATGTACATACATCTCCTGTCTGTGGCACTTCATGGCAAAAACAGTAGGACAAAAGAAGAAGAGGTCAGCATTAATACATACAAGATATGATTTACTAGCAAAGTAAACTGAGTATAACTTACAGTGTGGACAGCTGAGTCAAATTAGAAAATATGTATGCTGGAAGTGTTGCAATTTTATTGTGGCTTAAATCTCTGCAAACAAGAGAAAAGTATGAAATTAAATAATAGGCATTGAAGCAATAATTACTGAAGTTTATTTATGATCATAATCATATGTCATGAAGATAAGCAAGGCTGGCCATGATTCATCATGATTTACCATCTCACACGATCACCAGCCTGGGATCAGGTCTGTTTTATTGTCCCGATTATGCATGCGGCCAAGCCACCCATGTACTTATCTCTTTGCCTTTCTCTTGCTAATTTCCCATCTACTTTCCCAGTTGTCACAAAGTGTTCAAGTTTATTCTTCATCATCATCATGTGCCATAATGATAAGTGAGGGCAGTCATCGTTCATCATGGTTCCCCATCTCACAAGATCACCAGCCTTGGGTCATGTCTGTGTTCTTGTCCGGGTTATGTCTTTTGGTCAAGCTATCCAAGTGTTTATATCCTTGCCTTCTCTTTACTCTTTTCCCATCAACCATGACAGCTGTCACTAGGATTTTAAGATAATTTTTTCTCATAATGTATTTAAAAAATCTTGACTGTCTATGTCTAATTTCTCTTATTAATTTATAGTTATCATTTGTTTCTTGAAGGACTAATTTCTTTTTCTGCTAGCATGTTATTCTTTGCATTTTCGCCAAAGCCACATTTCCACTGTCATCAGTGTAATCTACTAAGACGTTCAATCTGTTAGATTTAACACAATCATTTGACCATGCTTTAATTACAGTTGCAATAAACTCTTAACTAATGTGCAAATAAATTCAGTTTACTGAAGAGGACATTTTCTGATTTTAGAAACAGTAAAGAACCTTTTTACATGCCTATTATTGGGCTTATTGTGCTAGACTCATATTCAGACCACTCAGTGGGTGATGTGGACAGTATCATACTGGCCACCTTTACTTTTCAAGACATTTCCTGGTACCCATTTTATGATGGCTTGACCTGGGAGCCCTAGTCAATTTAAAGAATCTGTCCTTTTGCTGATTCTAACCAATGATTACAGGGCCGGAGGTGAGTGTCCAGTCGCTATATTGCCAAGGCTATTTTCTGACTTACAGGATTATAAATATAATCATCATCATCAAGTGCCTTGCCTGCTGGCATGGGCAAATATGCTTCTCTACAAATTGCAATCTCCAATGGCATGAATCAATTCATGTGTTAATACCCTTCCTGTGCCATGACACAAGACTGTCAAGAATTTTCTCACGCTGTCTTCCTCTATCTCTCTTTCTACAAGTCTTTCCAGTTGTCACAATATGTTCGTCTTTGACTTAGTTGTTATGACTGCCTCTTTCTGATGTTTATGATTAGCTGTCTTTGCAACTTAGCCTTCCTCAAAATGTCCAGACTGCTCATTTTGGCTGTCCAATAAATTTTGAGCATTCTTCTATAAAACCACATCTCCAAGGCTTCAAGGGTTTTTCCCCTGATAAATATATACGTATAATATGCTCATGATTATAATAAATTCTAATAGAATCTGCATGCCCCCTTGAAATAGATAAGTGATTAAAAGCACACTGCACACCCCTTTGATCTCTTGATTAATAACTCATAAATTTTACTTTGGCTGAAATACTTAAAACACATAGTGACTGACATTATTCGAACATTTTTAGCATGTATTATCCCTATGGTAATTCATTTATTAACTTCATATGTTATGTAATTAATGAGATTCAGCAAAATATGCCAGGCAATAAATCCTGCAACCTATTGTTTGTGGCTTCTGTGTTTAAATCCACCAAGGATTCGCATTGTTTTGAAATATATACATTTAGTAAACAGCGAAAGACAAATATATAAATGTAGTCAATGGTGAAAGGTAAATATATAAATGTAGTCAATGGTGAAAGGCAAATATATAAATGTAGTCAATGGTGAAAGGCAAATATATAAATGTAGTCAATGGTGAAAGGCAAATATATAAATGTAGTCAATGGTGAAAGGCAAATATATAAATGTAGTCAATGGTGAAAGGTAAATATATAAATGTAGTCAATGGTGAAAGGTAAATATATAAATGTAGTCAATGGTGAAAGGTAAATATATAAATGTAGTCAATGGTGAAAGGTAAATATATAAATGTAATCAATGGTGAAAGGTAAATATATAAATGTAGTCAATGGTGAAAGGTAAATATATAAATGTAGTCAACGGTGAAAGGTAAATATATAAATGTAGTCAACGGTGAAAGGTAAATATATAAATGTAGTCAATGGTGAAAGGTAAATATATAAATGTAGGCAATGGTGAAAGACTGGCACCTTGCCATCTTGACAGATCATAGTTTGTAAAATGGCACCTATCTATAAGACAAAACCTGGGTTAAATTTAGAGACCATGTGTTGCCCATGCAGCATGATCCCTCTCTCGGCCTGTCTAGTTTACTCCAGAGGAAAGGTAACACCAATACGTCTGGAACAAGACAAGCTGTAGAAGCTGTCGGATCAGCAAAGCAATACTCTAACTGTCCTGTTGAAGCTTCCATACTAGACCAGTTGCCGACCAAGGCTTAGGGCCTGGTTTGCCCTGCCATAACATTTATTTAGTCTTTAGGTTACATTCCTCACACTAGAGTAAGGCTTATACCCTCCCAATTGCACTCCTCTGCCCGAAGCCATTGGCACAATGTGGGGTGTCAGGTTTGGTAAGCGCCGCCCAACATTCAGCGCTAACAGAAAGCAGGTAGTACTGTCTACTGTCATACGGTAGCTCAGTCATATCTGACTAAGACCTGACATACTAATGGCATACCTAACATACTAAAGTAATGATGAAAGACAATTTATAAATGTAGTCAATGGCTAAAGACAAATACATGGATGTAGTCAATGATGAAAGACAAATGCATGGATGTAGTCAATGATGAAAGACAAATGCATGGATGTAGTCAATGGTGAATGACAAATACAAGGATGTAGTCAATGGTGAATGACAAATACAAGGATGTAGTCAATGGTGAATGACAAATACAAGGATGTAGTCAATGGTGAAAAATACATATACCAATGTAGTTAATGGTGAAGGACAAATACATGGATGTAGTCAATGGTGAAAGACAAATACATGGATGTAGTCAATGATGAAAGACAAATACATTGATGTAGTTAATGGTGAAGGACAAATACATAGATGTAGTCATTGATGAAAGACAAATACATGGATGTAGTCAATGGTGAAGGACAAATACATGGATGTAGTCAATGGTGAAAAACACATACACCAATGCAGGTAATGGTGAAGGACAAATACATGGATGTAGTCAATGGCGAAGGACAAATATATGGGTGTAGTCAATGGTGAAAGACAAATACATGGATGTAGTCAATGGTGAAAGACAAATACATGGATGAAGTCAATGATGAAAGAAAAATACATGAATGTAGTTAATGGTGAAGGACAAATACATGGATGTAGTCATTGATGAAAGACAAATACATGGATGTAGTCAATGGTGAAAGACAAATACATGGATGAAGTCAATGATGAAAGACAAATACATGGATGTAGTCAATGATGAAAGACAAATACATTGATGTAGTTAATGGTAAAGGACAAATACATAGATGTAGTCATTGATGAAAGACAAATACATAGATGTAGTCATTGATGAAAGACAAATACATGGATGTAGTCAATGGTGAAAGACAAATACATGGATGTAGTCAATGATGAAAAACACATACACCAATGTAGGTAATGGTGAAGGACAAATACATGGATGTAGTCAATGGCGAAGGACAAATATATGGGTGTAGTCAATGGTGAAAGACAAATACATGGATGTAGTCAATGGTGAAAGACAAATACATGGATGAAGTCAATGATGAAAGACAAATACATGAATGTAGTTAATGGTGAAGGACAAATACATGGATGTAGTCATTGATGAAAGACAAATACATGGATGTAGTCAATGGTGAAAGACAAATACATGGATGTAGTCAATGGTGAAGGACAAATACATGGATGTAGTTAATGGTGAAGGACAAATACATGGATGTAGTCTATGGTGTAAGACAAATACATGGATGTAGTCTATGGTGTAAGACAAATACATGGATGTAGTCAATGATGAAAGACAAATACATGGATGTAGTCTATGGTGAAAGACAAATACATGGATGTAGTCTATGGTGAAAGACAAATACAATGATGTAGTTAATGGTGAAAGACAAATACATGGATGTAGTCAATGATGAAAGACAAATACATGGAAGTAGTCAATGATGAAAGACAAATATATAGATGTTGTCTATGGCAGCCTATGAGAACAACCAACAAACTGGTCTCTACATCGTCTACAGGAAAACAATCTATAAAATGGTTAAGCCACTATCTGTATGCTCCGAAGGTCATGACTTTGTTTCCTGGACTTTGTCATACGATTCAAATGTACCATTTTCTTGGAGATACTTGGGAATGTTGGAGTTCATGGTCTGTCTGATGCTTTTGGAAGACTACTCTGCTGAAGGAAACTGTGCCATGAAGGACAAACTCTGGTGCATTGATCTTAGCCTCTGGCCTTTAAACCCCCTTTTAAGCCTATTAATCTATAAAAACAAAGAAACATGTCATCAATTGTAAGTTACCTACAGTTCTGTGGTGTCTGCTGGAATGTATCTGGGAACTTCTGCAATCTGTTGGTGACTACATCTCACTACGGTGCCTGTACAAGTACACTTCGGTGGACAAAAGGCCCGAGGGTCACAGCTGTTCTCTACTACCACTGAAAAAACAGCATTTATAAAAACTGGTTAATGAATACATCAACACAAAACCCATCACACATTTATCTATTAATTTCAATATACTTTACAGCTCTCCTTGGACCAGCAGTCTTAGAGTGGATAATATGTCTTGTCTGTAAAGTTAGTGGGTTAGGTTCAATTCCCAGTATTGTGGAATAATTTTTTCTGTCTACAATGACTCTGTGGTTGATCTAGTAATTTAACATTAGTAGCATACAATTTTAATAATTTTGTTCGGAATTGCATGGGAAGGTAAGTTAATGAGGAAAGAACTATTCATCTAACCTCATTAAACAGTTGCCTTGTCCTGAGACTAAACTTATCTTAACTGTCTGTGGAATGCTGAAGTGCCAGAGTTGGGGTTTATACTATGGAACAGAAGGTTAATGTAACACCTGAATTATAAAGAGGTATTGTAACAACTGGCATAAAGTGGGGCAATGTATCAATCAACAAATTCAATCAAACCTAAAATAAGATTATTATCTTATTATGAGTTAGTGCCTCATAAATTATGTTATTCAAATAAGGCAGTATAAATATGAACACCATGAATGTATTATCTAGGTATATAGCCATTAAACTGTGGCATATAATATTTTGTAAATATCTTATATTTCGAAGATACAGTGTTACAAAAATGTACAACTGTTAACATAAATATCTTATAAATTAATAAACTAGATTCAAATTGAAAAACAAAAACAAAACAAAAACAAAACAAACTCAGATAAAATAGGCATTTCTAAGAAATTCCAAGTGATTTTCAGTTTTACAAATAGCTAATATGTATAACTGAATTAAAAAAAAAAATTGAAATCAATATAAAATAAAACTAAGAAATAATACACTCCCCCCCCCCCCCCCCCAAAAAAAAAAAATAAATAAATAATTAAAATTGAAAAGACAATCAAAACCAATAAAAGGACTTCCAAGATGGTAAGTAAAAGTGGATGAAAGTGACAAAAACAATAATCAGTCAAACTATGGAAAAATATCAGCTGAAAGATAACTGAAATGAAGCTAGTGTACAGAGCAATGAAGCATTTGATTTAGAAAGCAAAAGAAAAAAAAAACCTACAATCTAAACCTGTGTGAACAAGTTTATTATTTAAAATGGGTACCTGCTACAGGTCTATTAAAACAAAATGAAATATATAAAATCACAAATTCACACAAGAAGAAAATAAGATAACAAACATATCTTTTTTTTTTTTTTTTTGCATATTCTATTTTTCAGGACATCACTATCAACACCAGCACTTTACTGCTGACGTTAATGTCTTGACAAGTTTTACATTCAGTAGTTTGCAAATGCTTTCTGAACGATCGTCTCCCAAACCAACACGTTAAAACCCCAGCGTGACAAGTCTGCTGCCAAATCAGCCGCTGCCGCGTTTGAAACTCTTGGTAAGCGGCTAACGAATTGCGTTTGCAAGTCTTTAGGCTATGGAGACCAGCATATTAAGGAGGTAAAAAGGGAAGAAGCAGCAGAAAGAATAAAAGAAAACAAAAGACATTCTATAGATAACTTGCCATATTCTTTTAAAATGCTACAAGTACTTACCCATGTTGCTATCTGGACAACATGGCTGAATTCCAATATGACAGCCAAGTTCATTGTTTTCTAAAATTATTAAGAAAAACAGTTATAATAATTTACATTTGAAGGACTGGGTCATGGTAAATTTGAGAAAGATCACAAAAGACAGAAGAATTTAACAGGATTGAGTGATGCAGACATTTTCACTTAAACAGTAGCAATGTTATTTTATAGAAGCTGTGAATACCATTTTTATATTTGACATTTTAAATCATAATCCATCATCTAGTATAGCAATCTTTAACAATTTCGTTTCATCATTAGTCAGATGTCCTGCCTCTGTTGCTGCTATGTGTAAATTTATTATCTATCGCATCTTCAATAAAAAATCTTTATTGTGAACTTCCTCGTTTTTGCTTGCCTGGTACGCCTCCCTCCATTATTATATTTACCAGACATTTAAGTCTTTAACATGCCCAAAATATGTCAGTCTTCTGTATTTTATTTGTTGTAATAACTTACCTTCTATATAAGTGTAAATTATTATAAACTTACCTAGTTGAGTTCATGTCGGACAGATCTCTTTGCTCACTCACTCACTAGCTTGAAAGCTTGCATGCACGCACGCACGCACAACACACGACATGCACATCACACACTCGCATGCATGCACAACACATAAACTACCACAAATATAAATATAACTGATGATTATTGGTGCACACATTTAAAAAATAACTGAAAGTTCTAAAAACAGTTCCTGAGTTACTTTTCTTGAACTTCTGTTAACTTTTCAGTGCCAGAATGTTTTACCGCAGATGCTCAAGAAGGAGGGAGAATTACTGTAAAAAATCACGGATGTATGACTTTCAAAGAGGCTAATATACACAGCGAAAGTGTCACTGTAGACGCCAAATTTTTTTTTCTCACTATCTTCTAACAAAATATTAAAAAAGAAAAAAAGAAAAAGAGTGAACCCATTTCATCTTCTAGCAAAATGTAAAAAAAAAAAGAAAGAGAACTCTTTACATCCTCTAACAAAATGTAAAAATAAAAGTAAGAAACTCATTACACCCTTTAGCAAAATGTAAAAAAAAAAAAAATAGAACCCATTACATCCTTTAACAAAATGAGAAAAAAAAAAAGAAACTCATTACATCCTCTAGCAAAATGTAAACAGGAAGAGAACCCATTACAAAATGTAGGGAATAGTGTAGTGGGGTCAAAGCCAATATAACACCACACGTTACCGGGGACAGACAGGGGTAAGCTGCTTATCTCAAACTTCCCGTGTACTTTCAAAAGTGTCCTTCATGAATGTCACTATCTTATATCATTTTAGTTCCATGGCATGTTGAAATGCCAGTGTGTTAACGTGGTCCATAAGGGGAGCAAAGAATAGGCACACTATAATCGGCCACGCATGTCGTAAAAGGCGACTCAGGTGGGAGGAAAAGAAGGGGGGGGGGAGGGGGGGAAGGGGGGGGGTTTGCATGAAACCGGCATCCTGTAGAGAACTTCAGCTGTAAAATGCGACCAATCATGAACACATGATCATTGGTCGCCAGCAGGCAGGCTTGCTAACTTCAAAATCAATCATCAATCATGTGCCATACCGGAAAGCGTGGACGGTCATGACTCACCATTTCACTCGATCACCATAGTCGTGGATCAGATCAGTGTTCCTGTCTCGTCCATGCCATGTGGCTAACTTCAAAAGCACTTATTATTTGAATATTGACTGCACATCAATACTGTATGTGGGAAGACGTGTACGCGTCGTTCTCCATTCCCTTTGCAAAAGGGTTATGTTTAATTGATCATACATCCATCCATCATGTGCCATGCCGGTAAGCGTGGGCGGTCATGTTTTGCCATCTCACTCGATCACTAGAGTCGTGGATCAGCTCCGTGGTTCTGTTTCGACCATGTAATTGTTCAAAAATTGTGTGATATAATTCATAATATATTTGTTTTTCTATTAGTCATATTTGTTTATTCTTAGAAAAGGTTGTTATAACCGAGACGTCGGACAGGTGTGGCACGTTTTAACGTATTTATTATTGCTGTTCTTTGTGGTCTTTATATCATTTATATTCATTTTCCCCTCTAAGATTTCTTTTCACCTGGCCAGAGGTCCCTGTAGGTATGTACATGTGTTTTTGTGTGTTGATTCTTAGCATGATCGTAGTATACATTTGTTTTCATTTTATATTGACAACTGATAGAGCAATTAACACCCAGGCAACAAATAATGGGAGGCCCGCTAGCATAGTGGCTAGAAATTGCCTACCGGCCCGATGGCCACAGGTTCGATCCGCATAGGGCAGATTCGAATTTTTAAAATTGACCTGAACTCCCAGGTTGACCCAGCCGAAAATGTGTACCCGGAAATGTCTCGTGACGCCAGGACGGCCTGCGTGATACTGACCACATCAACCATCGAGTGACGAGTGGTCTATAATAAATATGGGTCCAGCAACATATGCCGAATGAACGTTAAGGTTTGTACAGGGTGTATTTTTCATGCCTGTGCATTGTTTGAAAATATTGCCGGTCCAAGTTTTGTATTTAACTATTATGTTGCATGAACTTTACAAATAGTTATGCCATCATCTGCATGTTCGAGTAGTTGGAGTATATATAAACATTTAACTATTATATTGCATGAACTTTACAGATAGTTATAGTTATGTGACCATCTGCATGCTCCGAGTAGTTGCAGTTAACTATTATGTTGCATGAACTTTACAGATAGTGAATACACAACTTGGACCGGCAATATATTCAAACACTACAGTCATTAAAAATACACCCTATACAGGGGACCTTTACTTACTTACCTTACAGATGGACAAAGCTTAAAATGGGTACCAAGAAAAATATAGAAAATAAAGGTGGCATGTGTGACCAGTGGCATGCAAAGGGGGTGCGGGGGTGCCACGGCCCCGGGCATCCAGCCGGGAGGGGGGGGGGCATCCAATTAGGTAGAGGGGGCAGCACAGTGCAGTGGGAGGAGAGGAGGATTGAAATAGGGAAAGAACAATTTAGGAGCATCCAATCAAGGGGTTGGCCCCGGGCATCAAAGAACCTCCGCACGCCACTGTGTGTGATCGACCACATCACCAACCGTGTGCCGACTGGTCTATACAAATATGGGTCTATAACCACATGGCCAATGCACCAAAGACGTGTAAAATTGTTCTTTACTTTTCAAAGCTAGTTGCATATCCTTTACGGGCGTAGCAGTCAACCCTAGAATGTTTAGGCTGTTCGTGATTCCTGGGCAAGTTTAGGTTCAGTAATTTGCCATTGTTTTCTGAACGACCAGCACCCATACCATTTCATAAAAAAACAAACGCAGCTGTATTTCGAACGCGGTATGCGAGATAATGAACGGCGTCCGTAACTCCTTCGCCAAATGAGGGATTGGTGCATGCCGACACAGTACACAGTACACACCACATTCTGTTGACAAATAACCTCAATTACGGCTGAAGTGGGGGGTCAACTGTTGGACTGACCATACTGACTTGATGGTGAGGGTGGCAATGTATAGTTAACGAGCTCGCAACAGGTACAGCTAACAGAGTTTTCAAAACTTCTTCATTATATTAACGGCTTAGCTTACCTTCACAGATGAAGTTGTTTGGACTGAGATCCTGTATTGGTGTATCCTTTAGATCATGAGGTGCAGCACATGATGGTGATCCTGTGATGATATTTCTTTTCTTCAACCATCCAGCCAGCCACTCTAGGTGGCAGTTGCAGGTAAAAGGGTTGGCCATCAAGTTGCTTCAGGAGGACAAATCATTATTGCAGAGTTAAAGATTGAAAGGGAAAAAAAAAAACAATTAGCTTGTAACATTCTGCTTTACATGATAAACAATAATAGAACTTAGATTTTTCGACTACTTCTTTCTCTGTTTCCTCCTGTTGCCTCCTCTTCTTCCTCTCCTTCTCTTCTCCTCCTCCTTCTCTTTCCCTTCTTCTTCTTCGTCTTCTTCAAAAAGTCTTAACAGTCGAGAGGATCGACTTCATTGCACCGGGCTTTATCTCACATAGCTCGATCTCTTTACGCAAGGAGGCCTGCCGAAAGTGTCGCACAAAGCACTAACACCGTAGCTCCAGCGACGACACCATCCACCCTGTGTCTCCGAGAAAAAATGCACCCGTGAACCGAAAGACGTAGCCCGGAATCGAACCCACAACCTTCTGAGCGCGGGGCAGACGGCTTGACCACTTCGCCACAGATTCCCATCTTCTTGAACACAGGCCTTCAAGCCAGTCATACCAAGCTCTTTTTCTTCTGCGTTCGTGCGGAATGTTGTTTTTGTCGTAATTGCGTTATGTCTGTTTACAGCAGAGCTGCGATATTTGAACCTTTCGGCCGACACATCCGACTTCTTCAGGCATTTGTTGGCCGGGTTACCTTACCGGGGACTGTCTACGTCTAATTTCTCTAATCAGTTTACGGTTTTCATTTGTTTCTTGTAGGACTTGGTCATTGGTTTTTCTGTCTGTACATTGTATTCTTTGCATTTTCCTCAGAAACCAAATTTCCACAGCCATCATATGCTTTCAGCTGGCTCCCTGGCCGAGGGGGTTAGCAGCTTTCTCCGTTAACCCCTACTACTCTCGTGGTTGACGTGAGCGCACGAGAATTAGACGTGGTTCGAGTCGCGCCAGTGACTTATGAGAGTATGGAGCCTGTCGCTCAGAAAGTCGTGGCGTGCTGATGAGCGTAATCTAGCCTAGGAATCAACATACAGCTTAAAGGTGCTGGTGTTGACCGCAATATACTGAGACGGGATGGAAACACGAAAAAAAAAATCATATGCTGTTCAGCTCGTTTGCTCATTGTCCACGCTTCACATCCATACACAAGCACAGGTTCTATATAGCACCTCAACACTCTTTTTATCGTTGCAAATGACATCATTTTATCGTTAGAACCACTGTCTTTCTAAAACATGTGTTTAATTAACATCACAACAGATACCTACAGAGTGGAGAGATAATGCAGTCTATCAAACGATCCTTTCATAATACATCGGATGTGGTTGTCATAGAGAGATCTGAGAAGAGAGGGATTCAAAGTTTATGAAATACACAGTTAGCTTCCATCATATATAACATTAGTACTGTCAGTTAATATACTGCATGTACAAATAATCAACACTGCATTACGAAATAAGTATGACCAACATGGGAAAACACCAGATATCATTTCTCATATGAGTCACTATGGTTTATATATTATATATTATTATATATTACCAGTAGCTAATTTCATGTGTATATCAATTTAGAACAAGTGAAGGTGTAGAACCACCACGCTACTGTTTATTTGTCTTTTCAAAGCTATTAGTTGTGAAGATAGGAGCTGCTCTGATCTGAATTTTCTTTTGACCGTTTGTTTTCCATATTTCCCTCCAGTGACGTTTTCTGGAGTACTAGAATGTTATACAAATAAAATTGGGTGGTAATGCGGTAAAGCTGTGAAAATGTAAACAATATAAAATGGCACAAAGTAGTGCAGCTTTACATTCATGAATGTGTTTGTTTGCTGATGAAGGCTAATCGCCGCAACGTCCTGTATGTGTCGTAAATCTGTTATGTAAAGCTGCACTACTTTGTGTCATTTTATATTGTTTAGAATGTTATACAAACCACAAGGCATCTTTGAATGTGAACGAATAAAGTATAAAGAGGTTGGAAGCAACTGAGATGTGGTTTCGGACGAATGCTGCGAATATCTTAGAGTGCCAGTGTAACTAACAACAAGTGCTGGAGGAGACACATGAAAGTAGAAAATTATGTAGAACAATAAGAAACAGACAAACACTGTTCTTTGGTCATGTAATGAGAGGAAGGCATTAGAAAACACCGTGACGACTGACACGATTAACCGTAGAAGAGACAGAGGCAGAGGCAGCCCAAGAGGGCTGATGCTGGATGGGCTGAGAAGACTGCATGAATGAATGCCATCAATAGAATTTATCAGATATTTGATGAAACATATTTGTTGAAACATACTTAAAACGGCATCCATTAAAAAAGTTTTAGACCAGCATCAGCTATATATATAATCTCATCTTGTTCCTCTTGTACCTTGCGGTGTCGAGGTGAAGCATAAACATCATGAGACTGCCCGATTATGGGCTTCATTTATCGATATTCCCATGGACTCTGCTATTCCCTCCGTCCAACGTTTACGTGGTCGGCCTCTTCCTCTGTTTCCATCTGGTCTGTACATCATTGCCTGTTGTGGCACGCTGTTGAATGGTAACCTAATTGCATGGCCAAACCATTTGACTTGCTGCTTTCTAATAAAATCTAGTGCCGCTATAACCCCCACTTTAGTCCTGATTTCTGTCCTAGGAGGAGTGAAAAGTGAAAAATAGTAGCCCGCCGATGACCGGCAGACTACAAAAGTCAACCCCCACCTGCACGTGGTGCAGACCGGGAAACCATGACAGCGAGGTCATGGGCTAACGGGGCTACGGCTCGCCAAAGGGGATGGACTCCCTGTGGTCAGATTTGTGTCCTAAACCTGCGATTGACCTAGCAAGCCGGCAGGGGATCTTCATACTGCTCGTAGAAAAACTAAGAAAACTATATATATATATATATATATATATATATATATATATATATATATATATATATATATATATATATATGTCAGTCAGGTCTTAGTCAGATATGACTGAGCTACCGTATAACAGTAGACGGTACTACCTGGTTTCTGTTAGCGCCGAGCGTTGGGCGGCGCTTACCAAACCCGACACCCCACATTGTGCCAACGGTTTCGGGCGGAAGAGCGCAATTGGGAGGGTACAAGCCTTACCCTGGTGCGAGGAAATGCAAGCTAAAGACAAAATTGTCATGGCAGGGCAGACCAGGCCCTAAGCCTTGGTTGGCGACTGGTCTAGGATCGAAGCTCCGACAGGCGGACAGTTAGAGCATTGCTTTGCTGATCCGGCAGCTTCTGCAGCTTGTCTTGTTCCAGATGTAGGGGTGTTACCTTTCCTCTGGAGTGAACTAGGCAGGCCGAGAGAGGGATCATGCTGCATGGGCAACACATGATCTCTATATTTTAGCCCAGGCTTTGTGCTATGGAGAGGCAATAACTCCATCCCTGGTCTTAACTGGTCTCGGAATCAAAGCGAGAGGCAACTGTTACGGGTTATAAGTCCTTGTCAGTTGGCGTAGACATGGGGCGCCACGCGTTGCCTCTGACGGTGGGAGACACCTATAGGTGTCACTGATCAGCTACCGCCCGCCTCAAGCTGGGCAGCCCCCAGCCAATTGGGTGCTGATCCGCCACAGCCTGCCTGCTTCAATGGGTGCTTGGGGCTAGGACAAAATCTGAATCGCAGGCTGTAAAACCAATGCACCAGGTACAAACAAAAATATAAATAGAAACCTCAAGCTACGGCTTGCAACCTGGAACGTGAGAACCATGTGTCCAGGATTTTCCACTGACTTGACCAATATTGACGATGTGAGAAAAACGGCTGTGATTGATGCCGAACTCAATCGTCTTAACATTGATATTGCTGGCCTGCAGGAGACTCGCCTCGCTGAGGAAGGGTCACTCAGGGAAAACAACTACACCTTTTTCTGGAAGGGTAAAGGGCAGGCAGAAAAAAGGCAACACGGTGTGGGCTTTGCAGTGAAGAATTCGCTACTGGGAATGATTGAAATTCCAGCAGGAGGAAATGAAAGACTATTATCCCTGCGCTTGGCAACCTCTTGTGGGTTTGCCACCATTATTACTGCATATGCACCGACACTCGATTCCTCTGATGATGTGAAGGATTTGTTCTATGAGGAGTTAGACACTGTGATCAAGGCAGTTCCAAAATCCGACTACATTTATATGCTCGGTGATTTCAATGCTCGTGTGGGCAAGGACTCGAGTTCATGGCCAGTGTGCCTTGGAAAATACAACATCGGTCGCATGAATGAAAATGGGCAAAGGCTGCTGGAGCATTGCACCAGTAATGACCTATGTATTACAAACTCTTTTTTTAAAACAAAAGAGATGCATAAGGTCACATGGAAACATCCAAGATCCGGCCATTGGCACCAGCTGGACTTCATCATCACACGGAGACAACATCTGAACCATATATCATTGACTCGTAGTTACCACAGTGCTGACTGTGATACGGATCATTCTTTGGTTGTTGCAAGGGTTAGACTGAGACCAAAGAGAATCTACACAGCTAAACACAAATCTAGCCCCAGGATTAATATTATTAACACTCATGATCCTGAAAAGTGCTTTCAGTTTCAACAGCAACTTGAAGACGCTTTCACTGATACACCAGAAAATTGTACAGTAAATGAAAAGTGGGGTCAAATTAAGGAAACTCTTTGTAAAACTGCCGTAAGGGTTTACGGCACTGTGGATCATAAGAGGCAGGACTGGTTTGCGGCCAACAGCGAGACTCTGCAGCCCTTGATTGATAAGAAGAAGAAAGCTCTCTTAAGAAACAAGGAAAGACCAACGCGTAACACTCTGAGTGAGCTAAGGCAAGCTAGGAAGGATGTGCAAAAGGCTTCCAGGCAGTGTGCAAATGATTATTGGATCAAGTTATGTGAGTCCATTCAAATCGCAAGTGATAAGGGAGACATAAGAAGCATGTATGAAGGAATAAAGAAAGCCTGTGGTCCAGTGATCAAAAGAAGTGCACCATTGAAAACCTTGACTGGAGAAGTCATCACTGATAAGAAACAGCAGATGGACAGATGGGTAGAGCACTATTTGGAGCTTTACTCAAGTGAGACCAAACTAGCGGATAATGCCCTCAACGCCATAGGGGCTCTACCAACTCTTGACCACCTGGACACACTTCCCACCATAACAGAAGTTAAGTGTGCTATAAATGAACTTGCATCTGGGAAGGCTCCAGGTAAGGATGGGATTCCAATAGAGGTTATCAGGAGTGGGCAAGACACACTCACTATACAGATCCACCAGCTAATAGAGCTATGCTGGCGTGAAGGACAAGTCCCACAGGATTTCAAAGATTCAAGCATCATAACACTGTACAAGAACAAGGGCGATCGGAGCGACTGCAACAACTATAGGGGTATCTCACTTCTGTGTATTGTTGGAAAAGTATTTGCCCGAATTGTTCTGCGCAGACTTCAAGTCCTAGGAGATCAAGTCTACCCCGAATCACAGTGTGGCTTTCGACAGAACCGGTCTACCACTGATATGATATTCTCATTGCGACAAATGCAAGAAAAATGCCGTGAACAGAATCAACCACTGTTTATTGCCTTCATCGACCTCACAAAGGCATTTGATTTGGTCAGTCGTGAGGGTCTGTTCAAGGCACTAAAGAAGATTGGCTGCCCACCAACTCTTCTGTCCATTGTGGAATCGTTCCACACAGGCATGAAGGGTATAATCAAGTTTGATGGTGCAACTTCTGAAGAATTTGAAATCAAGAGTGGAGTTAAGCAAGGTTGTGTACTAGCTCCCACCCTCTTTGGAATATACTTTTCACTTCTACTGAAATATGCATTTCGTGATCAGGATGGTGGTATATACATTCACTCACGCTCAGATGGCGGCCTCTACAATGCTCAGAGATTGAAGGCTAAGACCAAAATTAGGAGGGTACTGATCAGAGAGTTGCTTTTTGCAGATGATGCTGCAGTTACGACCCACTCTGAGGAAGAATTGCAATGTCTACTATCTGCATTTTCCAATGCTTGTTCTGAATTTGGTTTAACAATTAGCAAAAAGAAGACACAGATTATGTCACAAGGTGCACATGGGGTACCATCAATCTTTATTGACGACGCTGAACTAGAGATAGTAGACCATTTTACATATCTAGGATCAGTGGTAAATAGCAAATTATCCCTAGATCAGGAAATCAACATCCGGATTGGTAAGGCAGCAACAACAATGAACAGGTTAAGAAAAAGAGTCTGGGAGAACAGGAAGCTTACTGCCAAAACAAAAGTCCTTGTCTATCAAGCCTGTGTCCTTAGTACTCTTCTCTATGGCAGTGAAACCTGGACAACTTACTCACACCAAGAGAACAATTTAAACAGCTTTCATATGCGGTGTCTGCGAAGAATTCTTGGTATTAAGTGGCAAGACAAAATCACAAATACTGAAGTATTGGAAAGATCAGGTTGTGTGACAGTTTATTCCATGCTCAGTCTTCGTAGACTTAGATGGATAGGACATCTTAGGAGGATGGATGATGGTAGAATACCAAAGGATATCTTTTTTGGTGAATTACAGATGGGTAAGAGATCTCAGGGTCGGCCTCTACTACGATACAAAGATGTGTGTAAGCGGGACATGATTGATACAGGCATTGATAATGCACATTGGGAGCAAGTCGCCGCTGAACGTGTTGCATGGAGGGCAAATATCAGAAATGGAATAAAGTCAAAGGAGAAAATTATTGCAGAAAAGTCACACACCAAGCGTTTGAGACGTAAGATGGTGCATGATGGTGGAAATGACCACGTGTTCACATGCACCCACTGTGAACGGACATTTACAGCGCAAATTGGCCTTATCAGTCACACTCGCTACCGCCATAGTTAAAAGTTATTATGCCTTTTTAAAGCACAAACTATCGTCTGTCAAGACGGCAAGGTGCCAATGATATATATATATATATATATATATATATATATATATATATATATATATATATATATATATATATATATATATATATATAATTTGTGAAGATAAAATAGAGTCTGTTTCACATTCTGTAAACTTCTGAAAAATTGTTTTTTTTTTTTAAATTTATAAATAACTGAATTAAATTGCCCAGAAAATGACTTACAAAAGCTGAAGTTTTGGAGTTTCCGTGAATGTAATGTTGTTGATACACGTGATTTTGTTTCCACGCAGCAAGCTGTAAAAAGAAAACAACTTTGTTACATGAGGTATGCTTTTCTTCAAAGCGCTATAATTTCTTCTTCTTCTTTCGTTCGCCTGAAATCTTATATATAAAAGGCGATCTCCGTCCGTCTGCCCGTCTGTCTGTCTGTCTGTATGTCCGTATGTCCTTTATGCGCTCGCGAACGGCCCATCCGATTGAGATGAAATTTTCTACACGTTTTCCTTTCATTCCAGCGCAGCACACTGTGATATTTTTTTAGTGTGAAATCGGCTGCTTATCCAATATTATTTCATTTTCCATTTTTCATTATAATTTAATATATTTCAGGGGACTTAACTCTGTAAAAGTTATTTCAAGGGGAATAACTTTTCTGTATAACTTATAGTCATATTGTGGCATCGTTTTCAAAGATTTATAAACTCTGTGTCTATAGTTATGTACCGGCATATGAGTTATAATAAACAATGATACAATCTTTAAGACATTTTCAAAGTTTTCATAAAAATAATGCACAATGCATAACATTGTAACTCATCTTTTTATGCTTAAGAAGTTACTGTAGTCATGCAGGTGATTAGAAAGAGTTTTCATTAAAAATAATGGATGGTGTGTGGAAGGACATTCTTTTAAGTTACTTTTTTTGTTGTATGAATTTAATGAGACGCTACCCGCCAGGAGCTGGGCAAAGCCACGCGGGGTCAGATAGATAGACAGACCCACCTTTTCGCTGCAGTTGTCTACAGGCATATGCGTTAAATCCTCCTCCTCCTCTCCCCTCCTACCCTCTTCCCCCCTCCTCCTCCTCCCTCTTTCTCCTCCTCCTCCTTCCTCCTCCCTCTTCCTCCTACCTCCTCGCCCTCCTCCCTCCTAATCACTCCTCTTCCTTCCTCCTCTCTTCTCCTCCTCTCTCCTCCCACTCCCTCCTCCTCCCTCCTTCTTATTCTACGTCCTCCCCCTCATCCCTTCTCCTCCCTCTTCCTCCCTCCTCCTCCCTCTCCTCATCCCTCCTCCTCCCTTCTCCTCCTCCCTCCTCCTCCCTCTACCTCCTCCCTCCACATCCCTCCTCCTCCTCCCTCCTCCCTCTCCTCCCTCCTCCTTCTCCCTCCTCCTTCTCCCTCTTCCTCCCTCCTCCTAATCACTCCTCTTCCTTCCTCCTCCCTTCTCCTCCTCTCTCCTCTTACTCCCTCCTCCTCCTACGTCCTCCCCCTCATCCCTCCTCCTCCTACCTCCTCTCCCTCCTCCTCTCTCCACCTCCCTCCTTCTCCTCCCTCTTCCTCCTTCTCCCTCTACCTCCTCCCTCCGCCTCCTCCCTCCACCTCCTCCCTCCTCCTCCCTCCTCCTCCATCTCCCTCCTCCTCCTCCCCCTGCGTTCTTCTCCTCCCTCCTTCTCCCTCCTCCTCCTTCTCCTTCCTCCTCCCTCTTCCTCCTCCCCTCCCTCTTCCTCCTCCTCCTCCTCGCTCCTCCTACCTCCTCATCCTTCCTCCTCCCTCCTCCTCCCTTCTCCTACCTCCTCCTCCTCCTCCTTCCTCCTCCCTCCTCTTCCCTCCTCCTCCTCCGCCTCCCTCCTCCTCCCTCCTCATCCCTTCTCCTACCTCCTCCTCCTCTCTCCTCCTCCTAATCCCTCCTCCTCCCTCCTTACTCCTCCTCCTCCTTCCTTCTCCCTCCTCTTCCCTCCTCCTCCTCTCTCCGCCTATCTCTTCCTCCCTCCTACTTCTCCCTTCTCCACCCCCCTCTTCCTCCTCCCAGCTCCTACTCCTCCTTTTCCTTCTTCTGCTGATGCTGCTGCCGCCGCTCCATTTACCCAAGTTAATTGTTGGGGAAGATGTAAAGATCTTTCAAGTGCTCTTTCTAATGCTTTTTGTAAGTTGGTCTTCGTTTATCTAAGGTTGTTCTAACTGCAACCAATAAATTATTAGACAGACAGGCAGACAGACAGACAGACAGACAGAGAGGGAAGGACGGACAGACAGACAGTCGGGAACGGGAACTTATATGACTACTTATATGAATTAAATGAGATGCTCGCCATCAGGGGCTGGGCGAAGCCGGGCCGGATCAGACAGATAGACAGACAGACAGACAGATAGATAGTCGGGAACGGGAACGGGAGCTTATATGACTACTTATATGAATTAAATGAGATGCTCCACACCAGGAGTTGGGCGATGCCGGGCCGGGTCATACAGACAGACAGAAAGACAGACAGAAAGACAGACAGTCGGTAACGGGAACGAGAACTTATATGACTACTTATATGAATTAAATTAGATGCTCCCCACCAGGGACTGGGCGAAGCCGCGCCGGGTCAGCTAGTATGTTTATAACTGCAATGTTGTCTCTTGTATGAATCTAACAGTCTTTTGTAGTTCATTCAGCGGTCCATAGAGTTTATCTTCCACTGTTGTCTCTCTAGGCCAGAAGGTTTGCCTAGATATGTTATATTTTGGGCAGTCTTGGAGTATGTGCTCTGCTGTCTGCGACGCCACACCACATGTGCACATGGCTGAGTCACCAATCTTGAATTTTGTATACATGTGGTTGCGTAATCTATTGTGTCCTGTTCTGAGGCGCAGAAGAATGACCTGTTCTGGTCTGTCCATAACGTGGTAGTCGTCTTGAGTAGGATTTGGTGGCCTTCTGACTGATTTGATCATTCTTTTCTTTTGGTGGTATGTAACGGGCACATCAGGTTGTTCTTCTTGTGCTCCTTCCTTAGCCAATCGATCAGCTCTGTCGTTTCCGGGGACTCCACAGTGGGATGGTATCCACTGTATGGTGATCTTACGCTATAATTTAACTCCACATTAATTACCAAAGAGACTCCTGTGCCAACTACAAGGAAAGAATGTGAATTTGTTCTTTTCCTCGAACATTATATGATAATTTCAAAACTGTTTTTTCTTAAAGTAGTGTTAAATGTAAAGATTTCAGCGCACATATGTCACGTGAGAATTGAGAGCCTATCCAATTCCCGCCCAATCCATATATTCCTTCCTCAGCTTAGAATAAGGAGAACTGCAGTAAAGTTTTAAATGCCATTCGTTAATTCCTCACCATAGAGCAGAGTAAAGTGAATAGCAACAAGGAAAGACACTTTTGCATAGTATATACAATGGACCAGCTGGACTAGCTATGTCTCAACACCCACTAGGAAGGACATGTCATAGAGAACTGATATAGTATATGTGTGCTTCAACTCAGTATGTTCACTGTGAAGGTAATTCCGGGCACATCTAAGACTATTCGAAAGCTTGGGACCGCTTGTCCACTGTTCAAATACATTTGGCTTTAAACATGACTACATTATTTTGTCGGTACGTTGTCTGTAGGTTTCTCGCGCTAGGTGTTTTGAACGTTTTTTTTAACTTCCTTCTTGAAAGATTTGGTAAAGTGGATGTCTTGGTAATTTCCTAGGCTTTTCAAATTGGATAACTTTTATAATAGTTGGGTGCTGTCTTCAAAGTTCAAGGAACTAAATATTAACGCTGTTTCCACATTTCTTTTATAGGGGTATATCTCATTGTTCCAGTGATTACTCTTAGTCCGATAGTTTATTATTGTCAAGAAACTAAAGGCATATTTTAAAAAATTACAACGACTAAATTTTTGCATTAATTGGCGTATTCACATTACAGGTACTTACAGAGTTTTAACATTTGTTAGTCCGTGAAAAGTGTTTCCCGACAGCTGAGCGAGTTCATTGTTTGAAATATGGCTGAAATGTAACATGTTTACAGTAATATTAAAATTCAACAATTTACCAATTCAGAAAAAAATATGGTCTGTATAAGTCCTTGTTATTAGAAGTTATAACAGCAATTATTTCTAGTTATATTTTACCAGTTGTAATACATGTCTGTGAATCCTGGGCAACTGCTAAATAAGTAAGACAATTCATTAGAGTCGCAGATATGAGGTTTTACAGACGAACGTTTCAAGGACTATAGGTAGCTAAAACGAGTAATCTAAATGATTTGAATGGTGCTTAAACATAAAGACGATTTACAATAAACACCAGAATAAAGCAATTAAAATGTTGGTCACATTTTAAGAAAAGTGGCATTAAATGTCTGAATCGCAACTTAGGTAAATACTGAGCAATAAGAACTCGGGAAAAAAACTCCAAAACGATACTTAGGGTGCCCTTTGAACAGAGACTGCATGCCTGACAACGACTAGATTAAACGAAAAAAAAAAAAAAGCTAAAGAAGGACAACGAGAGGAGACTCTACAGCTTTAAATTATAGCAACTGACGGCAGAAATCAACACGTGGAACGATTTATTGTGTTGAAGAACGGGTCCTGTGTAGATGCATAGTCGCTACACTAGTTGGCATGGCACTTGATGTTGATTGCTGTTTACCCCCAACAAATCTCTGGAGGGTTTTCAACAAGACATACCTACTAAGCAAGATGTCGACGTCACAACTCTCGACACAAGTGTTCTCAGCATCACCAGGTAGGAAGTCTTTAGCAGAACATCGCCCTCACGATAAGACACTCAATCCCTCGCCAGTTCCACAGATTATGTATTTTCAGGCCTAGGGTATCTTTATGGAGGTGTTCGCAGTCGTGCTGCTCGGTTTCTGCCTTATCTTCCAGGAAGCCCGCCTTTCATCATTGTTATGTCTAAACCAATGTGATGAAGTCGCGAAAGTATAGGGTGTATTTTTAATGACTGTGCAGTGACAAACTATTTCTGGTCCAAGTTTCGTATTCACCCTCTGTAAAGAGGGTGAATACAAAATTTGGACAGGCAATATTTTCAAACACTGCACAGTCATTAAGAGTACACCCTGTATTTTAATTTCCGAGACATGATACTGCTTATGATCAGTGTTTTCCGATGCTCAGATCTTTAAGAAATTCAGTATTTCGTATTTTTCATTTATGATCCGCGGCTTTCAAAGAATGTGTATGTAGCTTTTAAGTTCACAGGGCTCAATTTGTTGTTGTTTTTGAAATAGTGTTATGATGGATGTTCGTCATGATTTTAACGATCTGTAATATATTGCTTGTTTGCTGGTATTCTGACAAATAAGAATAAGGGGGGAATCATCGGGCAGGCTGACTGACTGACTGACTAAGTAACTGACTGACTGACTGACTGGAGGGCGGGCGGGCAGACAGGCAGACTGACTGGCTGACTGAGTAACTGACTGACAGGCGGGAGGACGGGAAGACAAACAGACATACTGGCTGACTGACTGGCTGGCTGGTTGACGGACGGACGGACGGACGGACAGACAGACAGATAGCTAGATAGATAGATAGATAGATAGATAGATAGATGGATGGATGGATGGATGGATGGATGGATGGATGGATGGATAGATAGATAGGGCACTGAAGAGAAATGACACACACGCACGCACGCACGCACGCACACACACGCACGCACGCACACACACTCACGCGCGCGCGCACACACACACACACACACACACACACACACACACACCAACAGCCAGTGCACTTTAAAAGAAAAAAAAAGATGTAACTATCTAGTCTGCAGTTCTAGACAGCTGACTTACAGATCCGTTAGTTTATCTCCTTTCTCAAAAGCCCCGTCCTCTATTTCGTGAATCTTGTTGTCACTGAGATCCCTGGGTGAATGATAACAAACTGGAGTTCAGACAACATACATTTATGAATTATAACAAAATAGCAACACTAAAGAAAATAAACATTATTGTTCCAGTGGGCGTGTCCTTACTGTACACAAACAAGTTCATGACATAATAACATTCTTAAAACAAAAACATTCTTAAAACAAAAACATTCTTAAAACAGCCCAGAAGTAGGAACCTGCTATGGGCCTCTGATGTGCTAGGATCTTCAAATTTCTGTAGGTCGGAGTGCATAGAGGAATAGGTGGCAGTCTTTCCCTACCGTAGCAGGACTCGAACCCTCGTCCGTACCGCTCCCACGCCATTGTCAGAACAATTTCCTAACATTTACACCCGCGAATACAATCGTTACTGATATACTCGTAAATACTTGTTAACTTCTGCGGGTTCTTAGTCAAAGTAAAGAACTCTTTTATTTGGGGGTGGGTGGGGTGGGGGGGGGGGGTGGGGGGGGGTCTTCATTCACATTGGGCATATGCTATGGTACTCGCCCTATATTTTCTGTGGATTCCTAGATTCATATTTAATTGTGTGTAATACATTTTATTTTTACATTTGTATGAGAATTTATGAGTTTTGTAAAAGTTTACCCTTCTTCTTTGTATTTCTGCCGATGGGAGTGCCTCACACCTAGATATGCACCTTTGAGGTCAGTATGTCACACCTGAATATGCACCTTAGAGGTCAGTACGTCACACCTGGATATGCACCTCTGACGTCAGTGTGTCACACCTGGATATGCACCTCTGAGGTTAGTGTGTCACACCTGGATATGCACCTCTGACGTCAGTGTGTCACACCTGGATATGCACCTCTGAGGTCAGTGTGTCACACCTGGATATGCACCTCTGAGGTCAGTGTGTCACACCTGGATATGCACCTCTGAGGTCAGTGTGTCACACCTGGATATGCACCTCTGAGGTCAGTGTGTCACACCTGGATATGCACCTCTGACGTCAGTGTGTCACACCTGGATATGCACCTCTGACGTCAGTGTGTCACACCTGGATATGCACCTCTGAGGTCAGTGTGTCACACCTGGATATGCACCTCTGACGTCAGTGTGTCACACCTGGATATGCACCTCTGAGGTCAGTGTGTCACACCTGGATATGCACCTCTGAGGTCAGTGTGTCACACCTGGATATGCACCTCTGAGGTCAGTGTGTCACACCTGGATATGCACCTCTGACGTCAGTGTGTCACACCTGGATATGCACCTCTGACGTCAGTGTGTCACACCTGGATATGCACCTCTGAGGTCAGTGTGTCACACCTGGATATGCACCTCTGAGGTCAGTGTGTCACACCTGGATATGCACCTTTGACGTCAGTGTGTCACACTTGGATATGCACCTCTGACGTCAGTGTGTCACACCTGGATATGCACCTCTGCGGTTAGTGTGTCACACCTGGATATGCACTATGAGGTCAGTGTGTCACACCTGGATATGCACCTCTGAGGTTAATGCGTCACACCTGGAAATGCACCTTTGAGAATGGGTAGCGGGCCGCACAGAGTTTGAGGTGCAACGACTGATCCAGAGTAATACACATGAGGTGACATAGTGATCTATCCTGATAGGTCAGTGGTGAGAAGCAGACGGTGTGGTTTTGGTTAAATTGCGAAAGCTAATGGACGATCCTCGAAAAAGGAGAGTACGGGATATGCGACTACAACCTCCAGCATGTTACATCGGCATTCCGTTGGTTAGAGGAGACCACTGCAACACACATTGTCTTCATCACGGACTCAGGGAGTATGCTTAGTATAGTGGAGAAAAGAATGTTTCGTGTGGAATGGCTCACTTCGCTTCAGAGGTCACAGATTGTAAGAATTGTATGTATTATTTTGCCCTGGCCATGCGGGAGTGCGGGAAAATGAACAGGCTGATAGGCTGGCAGGGAATGCACCTCTTGGTGGTCGATTACCTATGGACAAGGGAGAGGTGATCGTGCGCTTGTGGGAGTAGGTGAAGAAGGTGGAGGAACACACTGAGAACCCGTATGTAGACAGGATGAGATTGCGGGGGATTGGCAGGGTTCTGGTAGAATCTCAAAACTGAGAGGGAAGACCAGGAGAACTTTCAAATAATTAGCGGTGGGAACGATTAGTAGTGTGACTCTTCGCTGGCTGTTGAACGAGGGGACGGGGCGCATATGGGAATGTCCTGAGTGCAGTGATGTCGGTTCTTAGCTCAACTCAACTCAATGCACCTCTGAGGTCAGTGTGTCCGACTTCGGCATGTGTTTGCTTCCTAGGGAAAGATTCCACCTAAGAAAACTAGCTCTGTTCACCCGCGGATAGATCTTCTTTCCTAACAATTTTACCAGGGCATCAGCCTTACGGCCTAGCCTTTGCGATGTCCTGCTACGATGGGGTTTTAATGTACGAAACTTGCACACAGGACCTCCTGTTTGTTGACAGTATCAGAGATTGCTGGGTATCCGATCTTACTGTGTGTGTGTCTGTCTGTGTGTGTCTCTCTGCCTGTGTGTCTGTCTGTGTGTGTCTCTGCCTGTGTGTCTGTCTGTGTGTGTCTGCCCGAGTGTCTGTATGTGTCTGTCTGTTTGTCTGTCTGTCTCTGTGTCTGCCTGTGTTTCTCTGTGTGTGTGTATGTGTGTGTGTGTCTGTTTGCGCGCCTGCCTGTCTGCCTGCCTGCCTGCGTGTGTGCGTGTGTGCGTGCGTGCGTGCGTGTGTGTGTGTGTGCATTTGTATACCTATAAGACACGGCACCCTAAATCCTATATTCCTAAAACCGTACAGCACTGAGCCACTAGTTAAGAACTTAAGACATCGCACTGGATTATGTTGTGTATAATCGCATTTCCACGGGTTGTCTTCGGTGACCTTTATAACAGTATTCATGTTCCACGGGACGCCACCTGCCTCGCCAGGACACGTTCTCTACCTGCTGATCCGGTGTTCGATTCCCTGCTTAATGCAGTAAGGTATCCCCTGGTTTTCTGTCAGGATGTTCGTGGTATCCTTGATAGAGATACCAGCCTATACTGCTGCTCTTACTAGTCGCCATTGTTGTCATCTAACGTGCGTTCCGCCATACATTAGTCGCCGTCATATAATAGCCTGCTCCGTGGCGAAGGTTTTACGGACGGAGTACGTAATTCCCGCATACCCGCGTTCGAAACAAGCTGTGGGCAATTTAGCAGCAGACTAGCCTTACGTTGGTTTTTATAAAAGGGTATGGATGCCGACCGTTCAGAAAGCAATAGCAAACTACTGAACGCAAACTTGCCAAGAAATCACGAACAGCAAAAAATGCTGGGGTTGACTGCTACATCCTGTAAAGGATACGCGACTAACTGCTTTTTATACACATACATCGGTCAATATAAGTGTATATGTAAGTGTCTAAAATCTAAGTCTAAGTTAAGTATATGTATACTTAAACATACATCATCATCATCATGACGTGCCATGTCAATAAGTGCGGGCGGTAATGGCTCGTCATCTAGTACGGTCGCCTGTCTTGGACACTCTTGTCCAGATTATACTTTGTCGTTAAGTAATCCAGGTATCTGTCTCTTTGCTTTTCTCCCTGCTGTTTTCTCATCAAGTTTGCCAGTTGTCATTAAGTTTTCAAGTTTATTTCTCCTCAGAGCGTGAGTGGTGAGGCAGAAGAATTCACTATGTGAAGTGAGGCGCTTCCTTCCCTAATCTAGCCAAGGGATATCCATGGGCAAGGTGGGTTAACTGTTCAGCACCCTCCCCCAACGATTGCAACGTGAAATCATGTGAGCAGGTGGTGAATTTAGCTTAAGAGCAGCCGAAAAGAGTTGTTGGTTATTTCTCATGTTCGCGACGATTGGTAGAGCCTCTCCTAATAGAGACAATAGCAGTGGTCACCCACCAGTATGGTCACTGCCAAGGTGGAAACCAATGGGAGACTACTATGTTTAAAGATGGCCAGGAAATCATCATTCGTTAACATGCACATCATCATCATCATCATCATCATCATCATCATCATCATCATCATCATCATCATCATCACCACCACCACCAACACCACCACCACCACCACCACCACCACCACCACCACCACCACCACCATCATCATCATCACGCGCTTGGCTGGTGTTGGCATTCATGTGCTCTGGATCAACCTGTTGATGATATTCTTCCATGCCACCGTCTTCATCCACCCAGCATAATTTATCTTGGTCTGCCTATGCCTCTTTCCCCACTGATTTTTCCAGTTGCCACGATATTCTCCAATGCCTCTCTTCTCATTACTTGACTAAAGAAGGCTGTTTGTCTCATTCTTAAAGTTGTATATAATGTTGTAATTTCATTAGTATCTTCCATGCAATTATTGGTGCATATACATGTATAATATACATACACACAGCCCGAATATGTTTGTGTGAGAGAGACAGGGAGAAAGAGAAAGAGAGAGACCTCCACAATGTAATATGTTACATAAACTAAAAGCACGCCGTTCACATGTCAAGTAATTCAGCGAGGCTGAGGTGGCACAGAGCTACTATACGACAATGTTAACATATAACTCAGGTTGACATTTCACACACATGACAACCGACTCAGGAGAAGAGGGCGAATAACATCTCCTGGCGTGTGAACATAAAGTCGTCAACAGGTGAGCTCCAACGCCAGCCTGGGTGACTGCCATAAAACACGTGAAAACAAGCATCTCCGCCGCTTAATGCTGGTCGTAACATCCCGGTAGGAAGTTGTTAAACGGAAAGGGTGTTGTTGTCACACAACATGAATTATGAGTGACCCTGTTGCCAGTATGTAGGCTTGGCGTGTTCTTGTGTCATGTAGAAGAGGCCAGCAATTATTCCACCATACACGACATTGCTCGGGATGGCACTGTCTTGTTCAGCGTAAATCCTTGTCTACATGTTGTCCCGGTTCTCGCGTAATTAACGCGGAGTAAATTTCTGCGATTATGACATAGGGTTAATGAACACAGTTGCACAAATATGAACGTTAAATACAGTATCTGTCCTCACTCATAATCTCATGTCATCTCAGCTTGTTCCTCTTGTACCTTGCGGTGTCGAGGTGAAGCATAAACATTGCGAGAGTGCCCATTTATGGATTTCAAATATTGTGATTTCCATGAGTTCTGTTATTCCTTCTGTCCATCGTTTACATTATCGGCCTCTTCTTCTGGTTCATTTTGGTCTGTACATCATTGTTTGTTGTAGTACTCTTAATTGGTAGCCTAGTTATATGGCCAAACCATTTAATTTGCTGTTTTCTGATGACCCTGACACGGCCATCGACCTGGCACTTGTATCCCAAGAGGCGGCATCAGACATAAAATGGAGTGTCCTTGGGAACCATGGAAGCGACAGCCTCCCCTGTTCTGTACTGATAGTGATACTTAAGCCCAGCACATTCAGGGCTATTAAGAGCCCGCAGAGCATTCAGTTATGGTCGCGACCACTCTTCGCTCTTGGAACTTAGATCACAGGGACGGTCTAAACCAATGGTTCTCAACCTTTTTTGGCCCGTGCCCCCTTTCACCATATTTTCAGAACGTAATTCCCCCCCCCCCTTTCTATCAAAAATTTGGTCCGTGCTCCCCTTCACCGTATTTTCAGAACGTCATCCCCCCCCCCCTTTCATATTATATTTCCTATCTAAAAATTCCCCCACCCCAACACAGTATACGTAAAAATGGAAGGTAAATTTATTAGCATATACTACAACAAGTCTAGACATCCACATAAAACATGATTTGTGGATCTACTTACTATATAAAATGAATTTTAGAAGGATGAGACGTATATAACTGTAAAATTTTGTTGTTGTTTTTTTTTGTGTGCATATCCTTTACAGGACATCGCTGTCAACACCAGCATCTTTCAGCTGTATGTTGATTTCTTTGCAAGATTACGCTCAGTAGTTTGCCATTGCTTTCTGAGCGGCCGGCTCACATACCCCGTAAGTTACCGATGCGATTCGAACCACTGCTGATTCTCACCGTCATCACGTTACCAACGAGAGTATACGAGATTACGGAGAAAAGTCATAACCTCTAAGCCACGAAGCCGGCAATTGTAAAGTATGTAGGGAAAAACAATATCAAGTAATCGGTTCTTGTATTAACGCGATCTTGAAATGGTCTTCATCCCCCTCCCCGGAAACCCTAAAATTCCCCCCCCCCCTCCCTGGGGGGGGGGAGGGGAATTCCCCACCGGTTGAGAACCACTGGTCTAAACCAAAGAGAAGTGTCTTCACCCAACCACCACGGTGGGAAATCATGGAAGGAAAAGAGGACGGCCGTAAGTAATTGGCAGAGGGTGCGGAGAGCAACAAATTCAGTTGACACAGAATTGGAGGTGCCTGAAAGGTTAAAAAAAAAAAAGAAAAAAGTAAAGATGCAGGATTTTAAACTCCAGGTAGTAGAGGCAAAATGGATGAAGTGGGAACAGTTTATAAATGAAGTCGGTGGGGATGTGACACAGGGTACATTCTTGAAGCTGCACCGGCAGATGAACAGACAGGCGATGCCCGGTATACATGGCAAAGTTTATGATGATAACAACCGACCTATGACAACTGCCCAGGACAAAGGGGAGGCTTTTCTTGCACCATAGGTAAACCAGACGGATCAGCAGGATAGAGCTATTAGAGATATGGTCAGAGAAGCCTTGTCACCGGTCACAAGCAAGGAGGACTGTGTGGTTAAGGTGGAGGATATTAGACTAGTACTGAAAAGGGCTAAAGACACAGCGCCAGACCCGGACAGGGTACTCCCATATGAGTAACATGAATGGTTGGGACTTGGGGGAGATGGCGTTTGTTTCAGCCTAAGCACGAATAAGGCGTATAACAGGGTCAGGCGTGATCGGTTGATATTACACTCTGTTGGACATAGAGGTCTGCCCTTGCCTTGCCAGATGGGTTGCGACAGTCCTTTGTGAGGTGGTCGTGCGCCTGAAGGACCTGGTGGAGAAGGTGCGGGAAATATTGAGAACCCGTATGTGAAAAGGATTAGATTGCGGTGGATTGGCAGGGGTTCTGGTAGAATCTCAAAACTGAGAGGGAAGACCAAGAGAATTTTCAATTGGATAGCGGTTAGAACTATTAGTAGTGTGACTCTTCGCTGGCTGTTGAACGAGGGGACGGATCGCGTGTGGGAATTTCCTGAGTGCTGTGATGTCAGTTCTTAAATCAACTGATGAAATATAGCGCTCCTATAACCCCCATTTTAGTCCTGATTTTTTCATTTCTGATTTTCTCTCATCTTTATACGTTGAGTATCCTTCTCTCAGGAATCTCTTTCCGTTGTTGAAATTTTTATGTTCTCTGTTTCTATGAATGTCCAGGTGTGGCCTTGGTAGCACAGAAAAACAAAATTGTTTACATCCTTTACAGGAAGTTCCGATCAACCCCAGGTTGATGTTCTAGGCAATTATAGGTTCAGTAGTTTGCCATTGCTTTCTAAACGAGAAGTCAACGTTAAAGTCCAACTTAATGCCGATGTAGGGATTGAACCCCATACCCCGCCATCAGCGCATCATAAGTTTAAGATTCACTTGTTCATGAATTTTCCAATGTACCTATAATCTATGTTTTCTTACAATTTAATTCTAACCCGGGACGCAGAGGTGTTTCCAAGGCACCAGGGCCGGGTTATATACTGGCCAAGACCTACTGACGCGTCCTCGTCGAGCGTCCCGGGCAACAGGTCCCTTCGGGGTCCTGGCTAAAGTCAGTAGGATCACCGATTCCTCCGAAGTCGGAGAGTGTCTGCCTGTACGGCGAGGAACCACCAGTCTGCACACCAATAAGCCAGACATGGGACAACGGATACTCACGCAAACCTCAGGTCCTTGTATGACATCACACTGATGTTGGACAACAGGATGCCTTCATCCGACATACAGGACTTCGCGTTGGAGCTCAAGCCAACGAACACAAGCAAGCAAGCAAGCATTCTAACCCTAGTTATATTTGCTATGATAAAAGGGTTTAAACATTGTTAAGTAAATTACTTACAGTATTTGAAGATTTGGAAGTCGTTTGAAGAGACCATCCGCCTTGATACGTGTAATTTTGTTACTTCCCAGCTTACTGTAAATATAAATACATTATGAGCATTGAAATGTAGTATTCTTGTATAAAAGTAATTAAGGAATAACGAAGCTGCAGCATCATACACAGTTACACCAGGAGTTAATTAAAAGTGAGGATAAGTTTTTCCAGTGAAACATACAACATGATATTGATAGTTTGTAAACAGGAAAGTATACCACCGGTTATGATAATGTATTTCCCATGGAGTGGGTTGCGGTAGGACAAGGAAGGAAGTTAAAGTCATCACACAGTATTTGTGGCATGTTTAGCACTTCGCACTGTCTAGGGAGTGCCAGTGGCCAAATGGATACACCGTCTCCTCTCGCCCCGAAGGTTGTGGGTTCGATTCTCATCTACGTCGTTCAGTTCACGAGTGAAATAATCTTGGCGCTACGGAGTTCGTGGTCTGTGCCATGCTTTTGGTAGGCCGACATGCAGAAAGAGGCCTAGCCATATGTGATAAAACCCGGTGCAACGAAGTCGATCATCTTGGCCTGTTTTACCCCTCAATGTCAGTATTCACTGTAGGATGACAGTATTACACACGCACACGCACACACGCACGCACGCGTGCACGCACGCACACACGCACGCACGCACACACACACACACAAATGCTTACTTCTGTTTTTACCCCCAGTCCAACCCTGTTTAGTATGTTAGTTAGTTATTTAGTAGACATATCCTCATCGCACATAGAAACATTTAGTCCATAAGTGCTCGGATCCCCTCCTCGGTAAATCCCGCAGCGCGTAGTGGCTAACTACAGCAGTTCTGTGTTGGTTTATTAATCTTCTTTGGCTTCCCGCGTAGTGTTCTTGCTTGGCCACACCTCTTTTAATTTGCTGTTCTCGTATCCTGACCATGGTTGTAGATTTACAGTCATCACTTGGTTCTCGTAGAGCATTCAGAATATCAGAATGGTCCATGGCTCTTCCGCTTTCCACATCAGCCTTACCTGCAAGCTTGTCAGCATGTTCATTTCCTTGTACACCCACATGCCCTGGCACGAATATGAAGTTAATCTTTGCCAGCCGAGACCGTTTCAGAGACAGCAACCACTCTCTTCGGATCCGCCCCATCTCTATCTTCTTGACCATGCTCATTGAGTCACTAACGAAACATGCCCTAGTGAATGTCTGTGTCTCGTGCCATGTTATTGCTTTACTTACTGCCATGACTTCCATAATCAGGCTAATTGTGGTCAAAGCAAAATCACCAGAATCTTCCTTCACAATTCTCCCTCCGATTTGAGCCGTAAAAGCCCTCCGGTTTGAGCCGTAAAAGCCCATGAACTTCTCACTCATCGAACGACCCATCTGTGTAAATGAGAGCACCACCCTCTAAAGAATTCTCAAAGATCAAAGCCTGTACTTCCACATCCACAGCAGCCGGATTTTCTTGTCTGCATTTTCTGTCTAGTTGGATGCAAACTGACAAGGACGGACTTAAGTCTGTTGTCACTAGTACCCACTCCTCGCCAGGTTCTAAGTCATCAAGTGAACACATCTGATAGGCTTGACCCATCCACGACTTTCCTCTAAGTCATCAAGTGAACACATCTGATAGGCTTGACCCATCCACGACTTTCCTCTAAGTCATCAAGTGAACACATCTGATAGGCTTGACCCATCCACGACTTTCCTCTAAGTCATCAAGTGAACACATCTGATAGGCTTGACCCATCCACGACTTTCCTCTAAGTCATCAAGTGAACACATCTGATAGGCTTGACCCATCCACGACTTTCCTCTAAGTCATCAAGTGAACACATCTGATAGGCTTGACCCATCCACGACTTTCCTCTAAGTCATCAAGTGAACACATCTGATAGGCTTGACCCATCCACGACTTTCCTCTTTTTAACATGCTGCCCATTACCTTCTTAATTTCACTATGCAGTGGATGTTGCGTGTTTGCATTGTCTCTGAAGTAAGCACGTGCTCGGCAGATTTGTATTCTGTCCCCCATGGTTGACAAATCAAGAAGGTAGCTCAACGCCCTGCATGCTGTATCTCTTGTACATCCAAGAATAATACGCATAGCTTCGTTCTTTATCCTTTCCATCCTTTCCATCTGCTTACTGCTGAGAGTCAGGATCGCCACCGCATACCCAACAACAGAAAGGATCAGACCCTCGCACAGAAAACATAGAGGGCGCTGCTCAGTTTTCCGCCGCCATCACCTGCATCGCAGCCAAACCCCGCTTGGTCTTTGTTATCACATGATATGCAATGCTTCGATCAAAACGTATCCCCAGGTAATTCATTGCCTGAGTTCTTTCCACTGTCTCTAAACACAGATTTACAGTTGATGTTGGAGTGTTAACAATATGGTTATTTAAAGAGAACCATTTCACAGCTGCCTTCGTTGGGTTGACCACTGTCTAAGATTCCACACACCAAGTACTTATGCGATTTAGTTCTGTTTGTAGTTCCACAGCAACTCGATCTCTATCCTTACCCTGACGATAGACTAACACATCGTCGGCATATGACAATGTCCTCCCTAGTCATCTGATCTGCTCGCCGGTAATTCACACAGTGTAGGCGTTGAACAGCACAGAGATATTGGTGATCTCTGTGGCAGGCCAGGATATACTGTTGTTGGTTCAGAAGTCCAACTGCCACATCTAAAAACTACTTTCCGTTGGAAGAGGGCTGCTGCGATCCAACTAAGGAGGAATGGACTTATCTTGAGTTCAAGAAGATGAAACATTAAAAAAAATGCAACCGTACTCTGTTGTACGCATCCTCAAGATCAATCGCCGCAGTACATGTTTAAATGCCTGAGTGGAAACCTTCATAGACGTTATGGGCAAAAACTGCTGCGTTTGGTATGAAACATATCAGTGGGTACCCTAATAAACGCAGTCAATCAATGAGTCAGGTTGGGACAATGGTTGTGAGGTGAGGGTCTTATGGTAGGAATTAAAGACCAGAGTTATTTGAATTTGTCAGTCAGAAGTCACAGTTCCGGAGCTTTGAGGCTATTAAGTAAAAAAAAATACAGATAACTTTTTTTTAATAATCACCCACCCATAATAATGTTCACCCACAATGGATGCAAGTGAACACATGGCAATTTCCACCATCAGACACCATCTGACGCCACATGCACTCAGAGTTAGTTAGACCTATCTGCAATCATTTTCTCCTCTGACTTTTATCCATTTTTGATCTTTGCTTTCCGTGTAACGCGATCAGTGACAACTTGCTCCCAAGGTGCAATATCAATGCCTGTCTCAATCATGTCCCCCCTTACACACATCTTTGTGTACCGTTGTAGAGGCCGATCCTGAGACCATTTACCCATCTGTAGTTCACCAAAATGATGTCCTTTGGTATTCCATCATCGTCCATCTTCCTAATGTGTCCTATCCATCTACGAAGACTGAACATGAAACAAACCGTCACAAACCCGAGCTTTCCAATACTTCAGTATTTATGATTTTATTTTTTATCTTGTAAATATTTATTTATTATATTCTTGGTATCCCCTTTCTCATGGTGTGTTACGCACATTGCCAATTTATTTAACAGAGATAAACAGCTGTTATCTACTAGTATATAAATGCCGGGTCTGTAAGGAATTAAAACAAACCAGTGTAGAAACTGCCGGCTCGTGGCTTAGAGGTTATGACTTTTCTCCGTAATCTCGTATACTCTCGTCGGTAACGTGATGACGGCGAGAATCAGCAGTTGTTCGAATCGCATCGGTAACTTACGGGGTATGTGAGCCGGCCGCTCAGAAAGCAATGGCAAACTACTGAGCGTAATCTTGCCAAGAGATCAACATACAGCTGAAAGATGCTGGTGTTGACAGCGATGTCCTGTAAAGGATATGCACAAAAAAAAGGTGTAGAAACTAGATAATTCTGCAACAATGCAATCACTATATATTTTTCAGACGCATCCTATATGAACTAAATACTTTTAGCTATCTCTGTGCGTGAGTTTAGTGTACGATCCTGCCTGGTTGGCGAGTCTGGGTTTAAATTCCCGTAAAGACGAGATTTTTACATGGTAACATAGCTCTGTGTGGATCTAGTCTTACAGAGAGAGAGAGAGAGAGAGAGAGAGAGAGAGAGAGAGAGAGAGAGAGAGAGAGAGAGAGAGTGTGAAAGAGTGAGAGGGAAAGAGAATGAGATATATAGGGAGAGAAAGAGAGAGAGAGAGAGTGAGAGAGAAAGAGAGAGAGAGAGAGGAAGCGAGAGAGTGAGAGAGAAATTGAGAGAGAGAAAAAGAGAGTGAGAAAGAGAGAGTCAGAGAGAGAAAGAGAGAGAGAGAGAGAGAAAGAAAGAAAGAGAGAGAGAGAGAGAGAGAGAGAGAGAGAGAGAGAGAGAGAGAGAGAGATTCCCTTGGTACATAATGGGCTGGTTAATGTATACAAGCACATTGATAAGATCAGATGGAAGATGCACCACATATATAAAGAATAAAATAGGATTAAAAAAAAAAAATGTAATTTATAAAATGAAGAACATCTAATGCAATAAACCATGTCATTGAAGGTTATGAAAAGAAATCTTGCAAGTTACAATGACTTTGAATCCTGAACAATAAGTAAACAAGCAGCCCCCCACCGCCGCGACCCCCCCCCCCCCCCCCCCAAAAAAAAAAAAAAAAAAAAAAAATCCTCGCTAGGAGCTTCAGAGTTGTGGTTTTAGAGAAGCATATGAACATTTCTTGAACAGTCAATAAGAATGATCTTTACGTGTTGAAAGAGTCTAAGAGACAAAGACAAACGAATCACAAACATCATAAGTAGGCGGTCATCATTTTTAGCCACATTATGAGAAGACAAAAAATAAAATATGGTGACAACTGGAAAGATTTGTGAAAATGGGAAGAGAGTGAGAGAATATTCTTGACAATCTTGTGTCATGGCATGCTGCTGGAGATCTTACCACGTGGAGAAGTATAACCGCCCACGCCAGTTCACAAGGCAGGTGATGATGATTACATTTCTAATGAAGCATGTGGACAATCAAAGTTAGGGCTTGCAACTTACAGCTCAGTAGTGTACGTGGGCAGCTCAGTAGGTATGTTCACGAGATCTCTCTTGGAGCAATCCAGGGTCGTTCCCACACATACACAGTCTGTTGGGCATTCGCGGTCTATAATACACGTGCCTGCATGTTTTGTACGATGATGTTCAGATCCTGTTTGATAAATCACACAGACATCAAGAAATTAGACAAACATTAAGTCCGATAAATCACACAGACATGCAGTTGGATAAATTACACGTACATTGTCGCAGGCAGGCAGGAGGGAGGGAGGGAGGCAGGCAGGCAGGCAGGCAGGCAGGCAGGCAGGCAGGCAGGCAGGCAGGCAGGCAGGCAGGCAGGCAGGCAGACAGACAGACAGGCTGGCTGGCAGATAGATAGATAGATAGATAGATAGATGGATGGATGGATGGATGGATGGATGCATGGATGCATGGATGGATAGAGAGAGAGAGATAGATAGATAGATGGATGGATGGATGGATGGATGGAAGGACGGACGGACGGACGGACGGACGGACGGACGGACGGATGGACGGACGGACAGACAGACAGACAGACAGACAGACAGACAGACAGGGAGGGAAGGAGGGAAGGAGGGAGGGAGGGAGGGAGGGAGGGAGAGCTAGATAGATAGATAGATAGATAGATAGATAGAGAGAGAGAGAGATAGATAGATAGATAGATAGATAGATAGATAGATAGATAGATAGATAGATAGATAGATAGATAGATAGATAGATAGATAGATAGACACAACCACATACCTTTACATCTGAACTGCTCCAGCTTGAGCTGGCTGATCTTCTTCCTCCTCACCCGCCGTGGGATGTGACAACGGACTCCACTGGTTTCCACGGGGTGTTTCTCCAGGTACTGAGCCAGCCATCGGAGATTGCAGTCACAGATAAGTGGATTGCGAGCAAGATGGCTGTCAAATTACACACAAACACGTATAGTTTAATGTCACTTCACACTCAGACAAACCAATGTATTTAGTTCGGATTTAATTATTGTTAGATCATTCGTAGTTGTCTAATACATATACGCACTTTATTATTAGTCTACGTCGGCGTTGGTAGCTTAGAAGATATTTAACCCAGTTACACAATCCAGCATACCGGATTCAAAATCAGCCACGGGTGGTTTAGAAGCAGACCACCGAGCGATGATTGTATTAACCACGTTCGTTCAGAAAGCGATGGCAAACAACTGAACGTATAATTTCATTTAAAACATCAGAAGCAGCAAAAAAAAAAAAAAAAAAAAATGCTGGAGTCGATTGTGACGTCCTGTAAAGGACATGCAACTAACGTAACTGTTCTTAAGGATTTTGTAACTTTTATTTTCTCTGTTGATATATTAATGTATTATAGGATATATACTCTAGAGGAGTGGTTCTCACCCGCTGGGAATTCCCCCTGGGGGTGGGGGATTATAAGGTTTCGGGGTGTGGGGGGGGGGGGAGGATTAAGATTATTTCAAGATCGCGTTAATACAAGAACCGATTACTTGATATTGTTTTCCCCTCCATACTTTACAGTTCTGAACTTCTCGCCCTTCTGATATTCGTTTTATAAGTAGACCCGCAAATCACGGGTTATGTAGACGTATAGACTTGTTCTAGTATGTGTTATTAAATTTAGTTTCCATTTTTACGTATACTGTGTAGGGGTTTGGGGGGGGGGGGATTTATAGGGAGGAAATAGGAAAAAAAAGGGGGGGGGGTGACATTCTGAACATATGGTGAAGGGGTGTATGGGCCAAAAAAAGGTTGAGAACCACTGGTCTAGAGTATGTGTGTCTGCCGGACCGCAGGTTATGTCTTCGAATCACACATTTATGATGCTAGCTCCACGTGAACAAAAAAACACAAACAATAGGGACTCGATGCATGATGTGGTCAACATCACGCCATCTGGCTCTACCATCCAGGACATTACCTGGTACCAAAATTAGGCTGGATCGACCTGGAAGCCGGGTCAGTTTAGGAAAATTCACCTCGATGGGGATACGAACACTGGACCTCCGGGTCAAGGCAAGAGTACCGGCTAATATTGTGTGGTGTTTTTGAATGCAAAAAGAGACTCTAATGGCAAATTCTAATACATTAGCAAATGTTCACCAATATTTTAAAGAATGTAAAAAAAAAAATCTTTAAAAACAGGCTTTTAAGTTTCAGCACTAGAGATACGTTAACAGATATTGATCGGCGCACTTAGTGAGGAAAGAATAGAATATAATGAGATACACACACAAGGAATGACACTTTCCAGTGCCGCCCACCGGGCGCTGGAACGCAAATCATTCCTCCCCACGACGCTTGATGGCAGAAATGGAAGATGATGAAGAAGATGATGATGATGATGATGATGATGATGATGATGATGATGACACAAAAGGAATGAAATTGACGCCATCATAAACCGAGCTGCCTACCAGAAATGTCATCAACGGAAATGGCATAGTGGCTAGTGCCCTCTCTTGCTAAGACAGAAGTCCGGAATGAAATCTCCAGCAGTTACATAACTCTCCCCCTCCGCCCCCTCCCCCTCCTAGACATGTACAGCTCTAGGGTCGACCAAGCTTTGTAAAACGGGTACCGAATCATTCTAAGTATTTTTAAAGGAATTGTCTGGAAAGACAAAAAGGCGGCTAAGAAAGGAACCAACCACCACCACGTCATTATGCCATGACCTCGAATAGGTGAAGGTTTAACGCTTCACCCTCCAGCGGTAGTATCTGCTATGTTACTACCTTTATCAGTAATCCTACTTTCATAATCATTTCCATCAGCGTTGCCTTTTCTGTTGGTTGGTTGATGACTCCTCTGGAAGACTGACCGGCGCCCAGAACATGTTATGGCATCCATTTTATGAGGTATTGTCGACCTCGGAGTCAAGCGGAAAAGTAAATAAAGCCTCGCTTTCATGATGGATTTGAATCCAGGACCACCCCACCGGCTGGAGACAGAGCTAGCGACCACGCCACCGTGCTCCTAGGTCGCCTCAACACACCTCTATGAACACCATGTTATTGAATTCTTCCGTCTCGTCTAGATTGTCGTGTTTCAAGAAGAAACACGTTGTACAGTTTACACGCTTGCACAAGCTACCCGACTACTCCAACAACTGGCTGAAATTAGATCCCAGTTTAAAATATCCGAAAAAACCCAAAGTATGTCTAATGCCAGCATTATAAACTATCGTGTCGGCACAGACATAAACGTGCGGGGAATTTAATAGGCATATTTTGTCTTCGTAATTGCTTCTAATTTCTGCTTATCCACGTACCTAAGATGTAGACTTTCTGTAAACACTTCGCCATGGAGCTGGCATGGACGTATTAAATCACATAAAATGTCGGCGTGCATGGCATACGGGTAGTGAGTGTAGTTTCAAAGACTGCGTAACGACTTCGACGCCAACGGCTTTCCTATGTGTCTCCAATAGTAGGAACGTCGGCTGTATAAAAAGCAATGGCAAACTAATGAACGTAAAATTGTCTAGACAAATGCCAACAGCTAGTAGTAATTGCTGGGGTTGACTGCGACGTCCTTTGAAGGGGGTGTCGACTAACTTTCTAATGGAAAGATGATCGCATTGTCATCTCAAATCTAGAGTTTAATTCTGTCTGTCAATCGAATTCAATGAAACACTCTACTTAGCCTTTATCGACCAAGAAAAGACATCTGATAGAGTAGATAGAAACAAGCTGTGGGAAATCCTTAAACAATATGTAGTGAGTACACATCTAACAAATTTATGTAGAAGCTTATACAACAACAGTGAATGCATAGTGAGAGCAACTGGAGGACACTCAGAACCCTTCACCATAAGATCCGGAGTACGACAGGGTTGTGTCCGGTCCCCTCTCTTGTTCTTAACATATATAGACAACATATGTAAAGAAACCAGCCAAACAGAGATCGCAAGAATACCGCATGACGAGAACACAGAAGAAGAACCATCTGCAAATCTAACCATTAGAGAACTCCTGTTTGCTGACGACCAGGCACTGATAGCAAAATCAGAAGCTGAATTACAAGACCACATGAATAGTCTAAACGAAATGTGCAGGAACATAACATGAAAATTAGCACAAGCAAAACAGAGGTAACGACTATAGCTAAAGAAGAAAAAACAACAATTTACCTAAACGAACATCCCTTGAAACAAGTAAAGAGTTTTAAGTACCTAGGAAGTATAATAGCATCAAATGGCAGATCAGAAGACGAGATTGAAAATAGATGCAATAAGGCAAACCAACTCATTGGACAAATGGCACCAATATTAAAGAACAAACATGTATCAATTACTACTAAGAAAGCACTTTACAACACAATCTTCATACCAACTCTATGTTACCAATGTCAAACCTGGACAGTGACAGAAAAATAGAAAAGAAAAATCACAACAACAGAAATGAGATTCCTGAGAAGAATACTCAACACATCAAGAAGAGATAAGATCAGAAATGAAGAAATCAGGACTAAAGTGGGCGTTATAACAGCACTAGATTTTATTAGAAAGCAGCAAGTCAAATGGTTTGGCCATGCGAGTAGGTTACCATTCAACAGCATACCACAACACGCAATGATGTACGGACCAGATGGAAACAGAGGAAGAGGCCGACCCCGTAAACGTTGGACGGAGGGAATAGCAGAGTCCATGGGAATATCGATACATGAAGCCCATAATCGGGCACTCTCACGATGTTTATACTTCACCTCGACAGCGCAAGGTACAAGAGGAACATGATGAGATGAGATGAGATGAGATGAGATTCTGTCTGTCCAGGATATAAAAATGTTAACTGCATATCGTTTATAGGACGCTGCAATCAACCAAAGCATTTGTTTCTTTTTTGTTATTTACTAGGCAAGTTCACGTTCATTAGTTTGCCAATGCTTTCTGAACGACCTACACTCATGCAATTGATACAAATTAACACAAGGCGGTAACTTGCACATCTTCGGCAGCTGATTTCAAATCCGGTATGCGGGATTGCGAACCTCCTCATTGTAAAAATATGTGATGCCTAACACTTCAAACCGCACAGTATGTATGTATCCGTCAGATGACTACAGTTAGCGTTACTCTACTATAACAGTGTGGGAACATGCGCACGCGCCAACGTTCTGATGTTGTCGCTAATATTCTAGAATGCACTTAATTTGAAAGCTGATTTACATCAATTCATACGTGACACCACATCTATACATATGGTGGTTGTCGTGGCTGAGAGATTTAACAGGCTTACATTTTCTATTCTGACGGCAGTGTAGTGGAATGTTTTCACACGTTGGTCAATTATACTTAAATATTAATTTCCCGTTGAGAAACCGGTGGTAAACTGCTGAATGTAAAATTGCCCAGTAAATCACAAAACAGTCACTAGGGGCTGGGTGTGATTGCAACTTCCTGCACAGGAGTTGCACTATTAATATATAAATAAATAAATACACACACAAAGATAGTCCCTAACAGGTACAGCCGTTGGGGTATGAAGTGTTAACCATCCACAAATCCTAGGCCACGATAGCATGTCCTTCGCAGACAATTCTGAAAATTGAATAGTATTGATCTTTGTCAGGCTTATCATCATCATGTGCCACGCCGATAAGCGTGGGCGGTCATGTTTTGCCATCTCACTCGATCACCAGAATCGTGGATCAGCTCCGTGTTTCTGTCTCAACCATACAACATGGCCAAGCCATCCAGGTATTTACTTCTCTGCCCTCCCCTTGTTTTCTTCCCCTCGATCTTGCCAGTTGTCTCCAAGTTCTCCAATTTATTTCTTCTCATAACGTGACCAAGAAATTGTGACTGTCTACGTCTAATTTCTATAATCAGTTTACGGTTTTTATTTGTTTCTTCTAGGACTTGGTCATTATTTTGTCTGTCTGTCCATGGTATTCTTTGCCTTTTTATCAGAAACCAATTTCCACAGCCATCAGATGTTTTTCAGTTTGTCTGTTCATTGTTCACGCTTCACATCCATACAAAAGCACAGGTTCTACGTAGCACCTCATATAACTCTTTCTCTCGTTGCAAATGACATCTTTTTATTGGTCAGTATGTTTTTCATATAGCGAAAGGCTATTTTCGCCATGGCGATTCTTGTTCTAATCTCTTCAAGGCATCTCCCATCAGATGTTATTACTGTTCCGAGATAATTGTACCGATTCACTTGTTTGAGAATAGTCCCATTTACTTGTTATTACATTGTGGTATTTCCTGCGGTAGCTATGGCGGACCTATTCCCGCTGGTCGCGGGGACCGCTATAAGTCAGGTGGGGAGTCTGACGATAGTGCACGCTTTACACAGGTCCGGACACTTGTGATTGACAGATGTGCGCGCCCTCATGGTCCGGGCTCGTACGAGGCCCTCACCTGTGGGACATGGCTGAACGTCTCTAAGCCGTGTCCCTTGGGTGTCAGGGTCTGGCCATAACTCGCCACCGGCTCGTGGTGGTGAGGTCTCGGTGGATTGACGCTGAGCCGCCAGCGTCTGCAGCCTACCTTGTGCCAGACGTATTGGTTACCCATTCCTCTGGAATACACAAGACTAGGCCGAGGGAGGGGTCATGTCGTTTGGGCATCACATGATCTCTGAAGCTCTGCCCAGACATTGTGATGGAATATTGGCCATATTCCACTCACATACTTTAGTCTGTCAAGACTGCAAGGTGTCTACTTACTTATAGTGACGACCATAACCTGAGTCTTCTTACAATTTAATTCCAACCCCAGATGCTCACTGTGTAACAATTGCATCTACTAAATGTTGCAGATCTGGCTCATTTTCTGCAATAAATACTGTATCATCCGCATATCTAATGTTATTGATGTTATGTCCTCCAATGATGATTCCTTTCATATCGTCAACATTTCTGAAAATATTTTCACTGTACAGGGAAAAACGATCTTGAGACATTACACATCAATGTATCACACATCTCTTAATAGGCTGATGCTTCATTATCAATCTTTATGGCAGCTTGTTGTTTCCAATATATGCTTTTAATAAGTCTAAGGTCTTTCCCATCAATTTGTAGACCTGCAAGCTGACATTTCTTACTTTATCGAAAGCCTTTGTGTAGTCAATAAAGCAAAGGTTTAAATCTTTGTTTACTTCTATAGAACGTTCAATTACTGTTCTCAGCATATACACAGCATTTACTATACCCTTGCCTTCTACAAACCCACATTGTTCTTTTTCTATTTCGGTTTGTATTTTCTTCCTAACCTCTTTGCTTGATAATTCTTAACAAAATCTTTGTGATGTGGCTCATTATACTAACTGTTCGATGTTGATCACATTCCAAGGCCCCTGATTTCTTCGGGATTGCAATAAATATAGAATTACATAATTCATGAGGTATATCTCCATTATCATATATTGTGTTCTGCAGTCTGGTGACTTGATTTATTCCATATTCTTCTAATGCAGTGATTATGTCTGTAAAGATGTTGTATGGACTCGGGGTCTTGCCAGATTTCATGTGGTTAAGAGCATTCTGAACTTCTATCTTCAGAATTGATGGTCCTTCATTATTACTCCGAATATCATATTGTTCTTCCATTGTATCATCATAAAGATTTCTGACATAATCTGACCATGTGTGTAAAATCTCTTATTTTTGAATTTGATTTTTCCATCTTTTGTTTTCAGGCAGTCTGTTGATGTAGGTGTTCTTTTATTAGTAAGCTCCTGAATTCTTTTGTGCATTAATTTGCTATTTTTACTGTTGTGCTGTTTTTCAATTTCTATGCAATTATTTTCAAGCCATGCTTCTTTTGCGTCTTTACATAATATTCTGACTTTCCAGTGAATCTCTTTATATTTGTCAGGATTATTTTTGTCGTGTCTTCTTGTTTCCATTAGTTGTAAAATTTCTTCAGTCATTCGTTTCTTACGAACTACTTTCTTTAATTTTGGGATAGGTGTTTCTGCAGCCAAATTGATTGAATTCCTCAACATTTCTCATTGATCATCCACATCTTGAAATATAATCTGTAAATCAGACAATGCATCAAATCTGTTCTTTACTTCTATGATAAAATTGTCTTGTATTTCCTTGTCATTTGTTAATGCAGACTGATCATATTTAGTGTTTCCTGGTGCATACTTGACTTTCTTTTTATCTTTACCTTCAATGTGCCTATAATTAGTCTGTGATCACTGTAACAGTCAGTATTTGGAACTGTTTCTGCGACCGCTAACGCATTTCGAAACCTGCTGTTAGTCAGGATGTGATCGATCTGGTTTATTATCCTGCTGTCAGGACTTGTCCATGTCCATAATCTTCTGTGATGTTGCTTAAACCAGGTGTTTCTGATAATCAGTTCATGTTCTTTTGTTCATTCTACAAGTCTGTATCCTCTCTCGTTTCGTTCACCAAAACCATGTTTACCTACTGTGCACCCATCACCTTGATTCCCTACTTTCGCACTGAAGTCACCTATTATGAAGTTTATTTTTGAATTTTTACATTTCTTCAAAGCATTCTCCATGTTATTATAAAATTCCTCTATACTATCTTCACTGCGTTCTCCCGTTGGGGCATATTTTTGAATGACGTTTATGTTAAAAGGTCTGCCGACCAATTTTACCACTAGAACCCTCCCTGTCTGGCACTGTCCAATAGCCTTTAACAGATTTTATTGCTTTCATATCCAAGATAATTGCTACCCATCTTTGCCTTTCCTCTCCTCCAGAATATACAATCTTACAATCCTCCCCTGTCTCAATCACTGTCCCTTTCCATCTCGTCTCACACAATCCTAATATGTTAATATTCTCTTTTCTCATTTCTTGTTTGATGTTATCCAATTTTCTATCTGCATTCATGTTTCTAACATTCCTACTTTCAATGATAGTAATATTTTGCACTCAGTAGCCTGCTGACGGTCTGGAGTCACTTGGTGCACATGACTATCCATACCGGGCGAGGCTGCTCCCATGGAGCACCCATTTACACCGTTTCTCTGATTTTCGATATCGCAAAACATAATTTTCTTGGTATCTGTAAAGAAGGTAGTTTACCATTGCTTTCCTTTTCAGCAGTGACCATACTGGTCATTAACCGTAGCCATTGTGCCCCCCCCCCCCAAAGAAAAGAGATCCTCTGCCTACCGCCGTGAAGCTGGAGACCATAACCTACAACTATCTGTCGGCTACTCTTCAACCTCATCCACCACATGCACTCATGGCTTCACGTAACCCTGATCGGGAGGTTAAACAGGGCACTCCACCTTGCCCAAGGGTGTCCCGTAGGCTAGCGGAGGGAAGGGGGCACCTTACTTCTCCTTTGATAGAAAATACCCCTACCCCGCTAGTCAGTCAAGCTGGGTCGACCCCAGTGGTTAAAAAAAAAAAAACAACCCCGTCGGACAAGTGCTCTAACCACTACACCACACGGCGTTACCTTTAGTGTATGTTTATATTTCTGCAGGACCGCAATCTATTTTATTTGTGACGCTATATTATATTACCAATCCTACCGTGGCCAATATCTTTCAATTATATCCCTTTCACGACTGGTTCGTGGAAGCTATTCCGCCAACCACATTTCCAAACCAGTATCTAGGTCACATAATCAGGCCACCTGACAGCCAGACTAGAGGACATTCACGTTGTCATAATGCCCGCCAATAAAAGTCGACAGAAATGAAAATCGTATTCTTGACAGCCTCATATGATCAGTGCAAAATTGTATTCTCCATAATAACATTAGAGGTCAGAGAGGTGTCATACGTTCACGCTTAAACGGTTTGTGCGGTGATAGCGGGGTAGTGGGTTCACTCCATAAACCGATCAGTTGGACTTAAACGTTGACTTCTCGTTGTGAAAGCAATGGCACACTACTGGACGTAGAAATGACTAAAAAATCAACTTAGGGTTGATCTCGACATCCTGCAAAGGGCATACAACATAACATAATGTGAATAAACGTGAGTTAAGAATCATATTCATACAAAGGACATCGTTTTGATGGACGTGTCGTTCTGTCTGTAATACAACTTTGTCGTCAAACACACAAACATATATCTTTTATTTGACACACAGAGCTAAAGACAGATTCTCCAGCAGAGTGTGTTAGCGGAGAACACCTCATACTGTTGAGCACACAACACAATACTCTAGCGTAGTTAATACTAAGATGCACTGCTAATGCCGTGAGCTCGGACGGACGGGGGTTCGACGCGTGCGCTCGCCGTCTTGCTAAATGAGAGAAAAGCCGGCCACCTATTCCTTCGTGCATTCATGTCTACAAAATGTAATGGCTCTATCACATCACAAACCCATAGCAAGAAACTGCTTGGGAGAAATTAATTATTAGAACTCAGAAAGGTCTAATTCAGAGCCTGATGAAACAGCACCAGTCGCCAAGTTCAACTAAAGCTTGTAGAATCAGCTGAAGACAGTGCAGCTGACGCCGGAAACAAAAATGCACATATTGACTGAGTTAAAGTGAACAAAAAGATCTGCGTAATTAGAACTTCATCTACAGAAAGACAACGTTAGTTTAGACACTGGTTCAGTGAATTTAAGCGTTCAAGGGAGAATCCGGATATACATAGTCACTATGAAATAAACAACAAAGTTGTTATATATATATAATCGATTATTACAAGGGCCTAATGGAAAAATACCACAGACATGATCTGTGACTGTGATCGTGTGAGACGGCGAATCACGATCGTCCATTCTTACCGGTACACGATGCTGATATGAAATGGAAAAGTAATAGAACTTTCTCTACCGTTGTTGAACTTACATGGTTTGGATCTTCAGCAGTGAGGAGAACGTCCCGTTAGCTATAGATTGTATGTTGTTGTCATACAGTGATCTGGAACGTAATCAATAAATGTACCATTAAATTATAACGTTAAGTAATGAGCGATATCAAGCATCATTAATAAATCATCTCAATCAATGACCAATACCAAAGCACAATTAATAAATAACATAAACAAATGAACGGTATCAAAGCACCATTAATAAATTATGAAAATCAATAAGCGGTATCAAAGCATCAATAATAAATTGTATAAAACGACGAACGATGTCAAAGCACTATTAATAAATTATAAAAACCTATAAACGATATCAAAGCACCATTAATAAATTAACTAAACAAATGAACGCTATAAAATCACTATTAATAAATTATATCAGCCAATTAACGATACCAAAAAGCAAGTCGAATAAGGTGTTGAATGTACGAGTACAACATGTTGAATATTCATAGTTCATTGTCTCGGAGAAGATTGAGAGAGAGCGAGAGAGAGAGAGAGAGAGAGAGAGAGAGAGAAAGAGAGTGAGAGAGAGAGAGAGAGAGAGAGAGAGAGAGAGAGAGAGAGAGAGAGAGAGAGAGAGAGAGAGAGAGAGAGGATACAAAGTAAGGAAAAGTGTGAAGAGAAGAGGATACTAGAGAAAAAAATAAGAAGAGATCAAATAAGAAAGTAAAGAGACAGACAAGATGAAACTACAGTGAAAGAAGTGACGAAGATGTGTTAGGCATAAATAGAAAAACAATGACAGAGACGGCACTTATTTAAGAGTTGAATAGTAAAGTCAATCGCAGGGAAGAGAAGAAGTCTATTTATGCGTTATACCATATAGCTCCTCCAAAACTGTTTGAGCCATTCACAAGATTATGTACATGGATCTATTCCCAGGCTACACTGCAGAACTTATTACTACCACACGCAACTGATAGCAACATCGTGGACAGTGTTACCGTGGATTAGCGACACTACTGTATTAATGTTTATAAACAACTCTAGAAAGTGTTGCTATGGATGGTCAACATGACTCTATAAATGTTTATAAGCAATCCTTGACAATGTTACTGTAGATTAGCATTATTACCGCATACATGTTTATAAACAATCCTGAACATTGTTACTATAGATTAGCGTTATTACGGTATAAATGTTTATAAACAATCCTGAACATTGTTACTGTAGATTAGCATTATTACCGCATACATGTTTATAAACAATCCTGAACATTGTTACTATAGATTAGCGTTATTACGGCATAAATGTTTATAAACAATCCTGAACAGTGTTACTGTAGATTAGCGTCATTACGGTATAAATGTTTACAAACAATCCTGAACATTGTTATTGTAGATTCATTACGGTATAAATGTTTATAAACAATCTTGGGAATTGTTACTGTAGATTAGCCTCATTACGGTATAAATGTTTATAAACAATCCTGAACATTTTATTGTAGATTATAGTCATTACTGCATAAATGTTTATAAACAACAGTGCAGATGATTACTGTGGATGAGCAACACGCATGTTTAAATGTTAATGAAATGCTTACAGAAGGTTCAGGCTGGACAGGTCTTTGAAGGCATCCACTCGAACACAAGCGATCTTGTTGGCGTTAAGAAGTCTGCAGGTGAAAATCGTTAGTCATGTTATAAAGTTCACATCTTTATAACTAGAATATAACAATGTTATGGGGAGGGCATAGACTGGGCGGCATGGGATAATTAAGGAAAGGACAGGTTTGAGTTTACTGGATTAGCGCCTATGCCCCAAATGTAGGCTAACGGGTGGAATACGGATGCAGAAGGTGAGTGACGTTCTACATAGAACTTGCTACCCGATGAATGGTAGTCGTGATGTCTCTTCTACCTTATATTGGTTGCGTTTGTGCTATATTTTTTATTTCTTTTTATTCTTTTATTGTTTGTATTTGTGTTATACTGTCTCTTCTATCTTTCACTGGCTGTATCTGTGCAATAGTGTTGATGTCTACCCTGTCTTCAATTGGGTTGTTTGTGCTACTGTTTCAATTTTGATGATGGAAGTACTTCTTAAGGTTCCTCTTATTATTATGGATGTCTGGCTTTGTGTGCATGGCTTTATTTATTTAGTTTAAAGCTGGACTTAGGAGTAGTTATCGATGCAGACATGTAATATTTAAGACTCATTCTTAACTAGAAGATGAAGAAGAATATGTATTGGCCTTTCTTAATCTGAAGAGTATAATTGCTTGTTCTTAGATTAATAATGAACATAAGTGAATGAACCATGAGTGCTCTGACAAGGGTTGGGTGCCAGATGCCTTCTTAGGCTAATGGAGGGAAAGGCTGCCTACCTACTCATCAGTGCAGTAGGGCCTAAAAATGTGACGGTCCTAACAATTCACATACCAACAACAGGTTCCTCTTGGTTCTATTGAAGATGACAACCTGTGTACTGGCCTACACTTATATTGTAGATGAACATGCGACTAATGGCCTGTTACATTGGAGATGGACATAAATCTGTAATTGCCTGTTCTTGTGTTGTTTTGGCCTGCACGTATATTGTAGGTGAAAATGCGCCTAATGGCCTGTACTTAGATTTGAGATGGACATAAATCTGTAATTGTCTGTTCTTGTGTTGTTTTGGCCTGCACGTATATTGTAGGTGAAAATGCGCCTAATGGCCTGTACTTAGATTTGAGATGGACATAAATCTGTAATTGCCTGTTCTTGTGTTGTTTTGGCCTGCACGTATATTGTAGGTGAAAATGCGCCCAATGGCCTGTACTTAGATTTGAGATGGACATAAATCTGTAATTGCCTGTTCTTGTGTTGTTTTGGCCTGCACGTATATTGTAGGTGAAAATGCGCCTAATGGCCTGTACTTAGATTTGAGATGGACATAAATCTGTAATGGCATGTTCTTATGTTGTTGCACTTATATTGTAGATAAACTTGAGGCTAATGGCCTGTTCTTAGATTGGAGATTGACATGAATCTGTAATGGCCTGTTCTTATTTTGTATTGGCCCTGCACTTATATTGAGATGAACATGAGTGTACTGACCTCTTCTTAGTTGGAGATGAACATAGGGGTACTGACCTGTTCTTATAATAAAGATGAACTTAAATGTATAATTATCTGGGCTTAGACTGAAGATGAAAGTGAGATTGTATTGGCCTGTTCTTAATCTGCAGATTGACCAGTGACTACTTCCTGATAGGGAATGAATATAAGTGAACTAACAAACAATAATACACAATCTTCTTCTGAAGTAGTTTCCTGCTACGAGACTATGAAATGATAGGGCAATCACAATTTGTAGACATAAATGCTGGGAGGTGGTCACTCTGTCCGTCACTTTAGCTGTCGACGAGCCCCGACGTCGACGAGCCCCGACGTCGAAACTAGCCCACTTGTGCCAATGACATTATCAGCGCATTTCCCCATCAACCTCGCCAATGCGACGCTTAAGTGAACTAACATCCATCTAAAATGTGAATGAGACTGTGTCTCCATACAATATATTATACATTAGATTCTCTTCTCGCCACACTGTCGCAGTATCCACTAGTAAACAGGTAACGTGCTCATGATCCTGTAAGCCAAATTCAAGTAAACAGATAAGGTGTTTATGAATTCACAAGACAAGTTCAAGTAAACAGATTATGTGTTTATGCATCTAAACGCTAAGTTCAAGTAAACACACTTACAGCAGCTGTAAGGATGTCAAACCGTGGAAGATGCCTTGTGGGAGGTCCGTGATCTTGTTTCCATACAGTACGCTGTGTGAGAAGAAGAACAGTCGATACTTGAAGAAACGTGAATCACTCAGTAAATGACGTATATAAAACACGACTGGAAGTTAGGATGAAAATATCAAACCAAATAGGTGGTAGGTGGGGTGGGGATAAGATTAATTAGGCTAGTTAAATATTAATAAAATAATTATTTCCGTAAATAAGTTATGGAGTCAGATTGACGTAGTTATAGATATTCAATAGAGATATGCAAACAGACAGAGCGATCAGTCAACGAACCGGCAGATAAAGGAAAAGACACATACGAATAAGTAGATTAAAGGAAAGAAGTATGAATGAAGACAGCTTGGTTAGATAGATATAATAGATCAACCAGACAGACATAACAATAATTCAATAAGATAAATACATAGACCGGATTGGTTTTTGTTGGCCAAGCCCATTTGATTGCATGCACATGGATATTTCTTTAAATTTGTAACCTCCTTTGAAAGATAGACAAAGAAGAATCTTAGCAATGTGCACGAATGTAGCACAGGCGAATGTTATAATGCGGGTACACCAGAATCACACATGCCGTAAGTATTCTTTTTATAGGCAGCAGTCTGATTTTGAAATTAGGGTTTACTATTTTTTATTTCATCTGCAGGGGGATTTTCAGCGTATGCAACCTTGGATAGATAAAATCAACGTGATCAAAAGATCAGACAAACAGACAGGTAGGTAGGTAGTTAGGTTGGTAGCTAGCTAGGTAAGTAATTAGGTAGGTAGATATATTTTATATAAACGATCTGACTTGTTAAGTTGGTGGACAAGTAGGCAATGAGACGAAATAAAAGCTAGATTGTAGGTGTTACCGAGTCAAGCCATATCTATCTATCCGACACTGTGGATTAGGGGCAGTGAACGCGTTTCATAAAATCCCAACATATTGAGCCGTAGACGATTTGGAAGCAGACAGTCTTGCGTTTATTTCAATGGCATAACTGTCGGTCGTTCAAAAAATAAATCGCAAATTACAGAGAATAAACAATGACTAGTAAATCACAGACAGCCTAAAAATGTTGGAATTGATAGCGACGTCCTGTAAAGAACACGCAACTAACCTTTAACCCAGATGTACTTACAGCGAGCTAAGGGAACTCAGTCCTGCGAAGGCATCAGGAGCAATATGGGCGATCTGGTTATTTCCCAAATCTCTGAAGAGAAAATAAAACGTACCTTCACACTGACCTTACATGAAAACGGAACATGAAGTAAAAGGCAATTCTTTTTCTTAAAGTTTTTGTCTTGTGACGTCGACTGTCATGTGTGTCCACAGCCTTCTGTCTCACCTGTGCAGATCATTTCTTGAAAAGAAGTTTCTACCCGTCATTTGACAAAATACCAAGCATCTGATATCAGGGTCTGTCCGTGAAGCCTCCCTTACAATTTTCACCTCTAAAGACTACACTGTACATACACTAGTAAGAAGTAAACAATCTGACAGAACACACAGTGAGGGCGAGAGACAGACTGTGTTGGAGATCCATTGCAGCGAACTTTAATTGTGAAGACGGCACCACCTGATTGATTGATCATGTACCGTTTTTCTCTAGCGTCTTCCTTTCCCTGCACTGGAGCAAGTTTTTGTAAATACTTTAAGATCCCGTACGTTGAACGAAGGTTTATGTTTATTACAGTTTATAAAAAGTCAGCACTTCCTCCATACCAGCGATGCAACCAACACACCACTCATCAACCCTCCCTACTTCTCTGTCTGACTCGCTCTATCACCTTTTGTCTCTCTGTCTCCCGCCCGACCTTCTGTCTGTCTCCCGCCCGACCTTCTGTCTGTCTCCCGCCCTACCTTCTATCTGTCTCCCGCCCGACCTTCTGTCTGTCTGTCTCCCACTCGACCTTCTGTAGTCTCCCGCCCGACCTTCTGTCTGTCTCCCTCTCCCAACTTCTGACTGTCTGACCCCCTCTATCACCTTTTGTCTCTCTGTCTCCCGCCCGACCTTCTGTCTGTCTCCCGCCCGACCTTCTGTCTGTCTCCCGCCCTACCTTCTATCTGTCTCCCGCCCGACCTTCTGTCTGTCTGTCTCCCACTCGACCTTCTGTAGTCTCCCGCCCGACCTTCTGTCTGTCTCCCTCTCCCAACTTCTGACTGTCTGACCCCCTCTATCACCTTTTGTCTCTCTGTCTGCCGCCTCACCTTCTACCTGCCTGCCTGCCTGCCTGCCAGCCTGTCTGTCTGTCTGTCTGTCTGTCTGTCTGTCTGTCTGTCTGTCTGACCTTTCCACCTTCTGTCTATCGACATCCCTTTCCCAGATTGTGCCTTTCTCCCTCTTCCACCTTATATATATATATATATATATATATATATATATATATATATATATATATATATATATATATATATATATATATATATGTCTCCTCCGACTTTCTGTCTGTCTCCTACTCTCACCTTATGTATGTATCCCTCTTCCACCTGTTGCCTGCTTGCTTGCTTGTCTGTTTGTGTGTCTGTCTGTCTGTCCATCACCTAAGATTAACTAAGTCGAGTAACATTGATAACGGAATAAATGTAATTCTTACATTCTCTTCAAATTGATGAATTCAACAAAAGCTTTCGATGGAATCTGCATGATATGATTGTCTTCAAGTCGCCTGAAAAACAACACAAATAATATGACGTGAATAACCCAATCAACTTTTCAAACCACAGCGGTTACATCTGTATTGTACCGTGCTATCCAACCTCATGCCGTATTAGATTCAAACCAGTTTATCCAACCTCGTACCGGATTAGATTCAAACCAGTTTATCCAGCAATGTACCGGATTAGATTCAAACGGGTTTATCCAGAAATGCATCGGATTAGATACAAACCGGTTTATCCAGCAATGCACCGGATTAGATTCAGAACGCTCTATCCAGTCTTGTACCGGATTAGATTCAGGCCGGTCTAACCAGCTTTATACCGTCTTTAAAAAAAAAATAAATCATTTTTTACCCAACCTTGTAAATAGGGATAGAAGTAAAAATCGTTGTCATGTCTATGCATGTTGCCATGTGTGTACATGTAATTATACCATCATGCATGTCGATATGTCAGTATACATGTGGTTATATCTACATTGGTGTGATTATGTCTACATTGGTGTGATTATGTCTACATTTGCGTGATTATGTCTACATTTGCGTGATTATATTTACGTTCGTGTGGTTATGTGTACATTTGTGTGGTTATATCTACATTCGTGTTGTTATATCTACATTCCTGTGGTTGTGTTTACATTGTGTGGTTATATCTACATTCGTGTGGTTATGTTCACATTTGTGTGGTTATATCTACATTGGTGTGGTTATATCTACATTGGTGTGGTTATATCTACGTTGGTGTGGTTATATCTACATTGGCGTGGTTATGTTTACATTGGTGTGGTTATATCTATGTTGGTGTGGTTATATCTACATTGGTGTGGTTATATCTACATTCGTGTTGTTATATCTACATTCGTGTGGTTGTGTTTACATTTGTGTGGTTATGTTTACATTGTGTGGTTATATCTACATTCTTGTGGTTATGTTCACATTTGTGTGGTTATATCTACATTGGTGTGGTTATATCTACATTCGTGTGGTTGTGTTTACATTGGTGTGGTTATATCTACATTGATGTGGTTATATCTACATTGGTGTGGTTATATCTACATTGGTGTGGTTATATCTCCATTGGTGTGGTTGTGTTTCCATTGGTGTGGTTATATCTACATTGGTGTGGTTATATCTACATTGGTGTGGTTATATCAACATTGGTGTGGTTATATCTACATTCGTGTGGTTGTGTTTACATTGGTGTGGTTATATCTACATTGGTGTGGTTATATCTACATTCGTGTGGTTATATCTACATTCGTGTGGTTATATCTACATTCGTGTGGTTGTGTTTACATTTGTGTGGTTATATCTACGTTGGTGTGGTTATTATATCTACATTGGTGTGGTTATGTTCACATTTGTGTGGTTATATCTACATTGGTGTGGTTATATCTACATTGGTGTGGTTATATCTACATTGGTGTGGTTATATCTACATTGGTGTGGTTATATCTACATTGGTGTGGTTATATCTATGTTGGTGTGGTTATATCTACATTGGTGTGGTTATATCTACATTGGTGTGGTTATATCTATGTTGGTGTGGTTATATCTACATTGGTGTGGTTATATCTACATTCGTGTGGTTATATCTACATTCGTGTGGTTATATCTAAATGCGTGTCGCTATGCCGTCTAAACATATTGATTTATTTAGAACCAAGTGTTTGTTGGAGGTCAGCATGGCCGAAAAGATACAAGCGCTCGCTCTTAAACTTCCAGCGCGCTGATATGGGGTAGCGTGTTCAACCCCTGCTCCAGTCAATTGCACTAAAATGTTGACTTTTCGTCCTTGACTTGGGGATGTAAATTACAAGTACCTCAGTTGTTAGCGGGGGACCTGGTTTTAGGGAAAGCCAATGCATATGTAAACATCAGTCCTGTGCACTCCCCAATAGAAGCAACAATTATTAGTAGTGGCGCGTATATGAGCTACACTCGAGTTGAAAGCTAGTGAACAATAACAAACAAACAAACAAACAAACAAACACACGGACAAGGTATGTGTGCGTGCTATTCTGTCTGAATGCATGTTAGTATAGTAAATTTGTATACATGTGGCTTTGCATGTGTGGATATTTGAATGATCACACGTCCATACGTAATCTGCCTATTTCTCAGAGTTTCTGTGCAATGCCGATACTCACAATTCCAGAACAGATTTGGGAATGTTGCTCGGGATCTGTGTCAGACCCTTGTCCCTGCAGTCCACCACACCGTCTGTACATCGGCACTGTTGGGGACAGATGTTCTCCTCTTGGCAGTCCACGACGGATAGCCTGCCATCTGACCTCCCTGCGAAGAGACAAAACCTGACATTACAAACTAATCTCATTCCCTCGCGAACAACATCCAATATTGCACGTATCATACACAAATGAGCATGCTCATTGTGTCATGAAGCGGCTAGCACAACTGTTCTGCTACATCTGAAGGTACTTCACCCAACAGCGGTAAACGCGTACTTTTTATGTATTGGAATTTTGTTTTGGGAATTTTCTGTATTTCTGTAGATTTAAATTCTTAAACTCAAAGCATTGACATCCAGGTAAGGGCCTGAATCCTCCGGAGTGAGGTTAGATTTTCCTCCAGACCCGGTACTACAGTACCATCTTAACGGGGTCTGTATTATACAGCTGTCTGTTCCCTCTCGAAGCTCAGAAACTAGCAGGGTGGGCAAGAGTGATACTACACATTTACACCTAGGAAGTAACACGGTCATGATTCACCAAATCACGTGCAATATGGGTTAAGATTAGACCTAGACTGGCACAGTTTTGTCCACCAATTATAGATATTTCATTGTCTGATGACTTGACCCCAGCAGGGCATCTATTGGAAGTAAGGTCATAATTCTGGCACCAGCAAAGACAAGTGGCCCCGTTTTGTTCACCAATTATAGATATTTCATTGTCTGCAGACTTGACCCCAGCAGGGCATCTATTGGAAGTAAGGTCATAATTCTGGCACCAGCAAAGACAAGTGGCCCAGTTTATCAAAGCTAACACTTCCCGCCTTCCTCTGACACCAACAACGGTAAACGATGTGATGATAGATTAAGAAATAGTATTTAGTACACATGCAGTTAGAGGAAAGGTCAGCGTTGCAGCGGTACTTAATACACTTAAACTTCTGGTGCGCTGACGGTGAGGTTGTGGATTTAATTCACACACCGGTCACTACTACTTACTACTACTACTACAACTGTTGCTGTATGCCGGAGCTACTACTACTATTTCTTCTTCTTCTTCTTCTTCTTCTTCTTCTTCTTCTTCTTCTTCTTCTTCTTCTTCTTCTTTCTTCTTCTTCCTCCTGTTATCTCCCATTTGTGCATAGGTCTTTAACCAAATCACGACAATACCTATGTAGTTAACAATTAGTTGCACTTTGCAGTTAAAGCTTTCTATGGTTTCAAGTAGCCAGTTTAAAACCAACCATCCTTAGTCGCCTCGTCCGAGAAGCACGCTAGCTTACATTGCTAATATTCTCTACTTTCATTCTGAACAGCTATAACACACGGGCGACATCTTTTTTTGTTTTGTTTGTTTTTTGTTTTTGTTTGTTGTTGTTTGTTTTGTAAGACGAAACAATCTAAAAAAGAAAACCAGTAGCAATCAATGTCAGTTCAGACTGAAATTATTTTAATGTTACCCATTTATGAAAACATTTAGTGTGACAATGAGTCAGGTTGGATTTCGACATTTATACCATCAATCTTCCGTTTCTCTGTAATAAATTATTCCCCCTTGTCATATTTCCGTCTTTCATCTCTTTTAACGGTGCTCATTTTGTCAGTAGATTTTATGTTCTTATTGTTTGCTCTTGCTGCTCCATTTCATGAATTAATATCACGTTTAAAAAGGTCATCAGTCACATTTAACACGTTGATGACGGCGGATGTAAGGCTTGGTATACAATCACGGAGTCAAGCCATATCTTTGAGCCCAGAGAAATTGCTTGTCTTTTCAGAGGATGGTGGCATATTCAGCTTTTAGTATTGGGTAATTTCCCGGGAAAGCTCAGAAGATCCAGAAATAGGATGTGTCAGCTGAAAGGCGCAAATAAGGATATATATTGTTTAACAAGAAGAAACACCGTTCAAAATAACTAACAGAAGAAGAAGAGGAAGAAGAAGAAGAAAATTAGAAGTAGAAGAGGAGAAACGAAGAAGGAAAAGAAGAAGAAAAAGAAGTAGAAGCTGAAGCAGAAGTAGTAGAGGAAGAAATAGTAGTAGTAGTAGCAGCAGCAGCAGCAGCAGTAGTAGTAGAGGAAGAGGGATTCTCTGATGTTTTCATAACTGAGTACTGCCATCATCATCATCATCATCATCATCATCATCATCATCATCATCATCATCATCATCATCATCATCATCATCATCATCATCATCATCAAGTGCCATGCCTGTTGGTCTTTGGTGTTCTGGATCAACTCTGCTGCTGATATTCCTCCATGCCACAGTCTCAATCCATCCAGAATCATTTCTCTTGGTCGGGCTCTGCCTCTCTTCACCTCGATCATTCTACTCGTCACGATGTTCTCTAATGCCTCTCTTCTCATCACATGAGCAAGGATAGCTGTTTGTCTCTTTCTTATTGTTGTGTATAATGTTATAGCTTCATTAACCTATTTCAGGTAATAATTATTAGTTACTCTGGCAGTCCAAAGAATTCGCAACATTCCCCCAAGAA